>JARHVA010005516.1:930000-1175000 GCA_037957365.1 Torreya grandis
GAAGTATGATTGGTTGATCTTTTGTTTTGGCATGGTTAGAGATGTTCAAGGATGAGTATAGATTTTTGATCATGTGAAAAATGTCCCTAATATGTTATATAATATTTGAGTGCTTGTGTACATGAGTGGATTTCATCTGGTTGAACATTGTTATCATCTAGACATTTTGGGTCTACTGGCAAAAAATCTAAGTAAGCAGTTTGATGACATCACCATTACCATGTGTGGATGAGTTAGGGGGAGTTGGTCATATGGTTTTTATAAAATTAGTCCCTAATTTATATGTGATAAATATTAGGTCATTCACCTAAATTATTTCAAATATATGTGGGTGAAAATTTGGGCTCTCCAACATTTTGACAGTGTTTTCTATGTTCAAATAGAGCCGAGTAAACATGTTAATGATGTTAGCATTCACACACATGGAGGTATGCAGAGGAAATGGTAATATGGGTTTGTTTATTATTTTTCATAATTATTATGTAATAAATATTATGCCATGAACCTAAGTGCATCCAAAGATATGCAAGTGAAAAGTTGGGCTCCCAGGCATTTTGATAGTATTTTCCCATACTTAGCCAAATTTGCATGAGGCAAGAAATAGCCAAGTAGTTTGGTGATGGAATATCTAAAAAATGTGGATGTTTTAGAATAATATGATCATATGGGTGTGTATATTTTTTTTGCCTATCCAATTTTTACTAATTTTTAGGTTAAGCACCAAAGCTCAACAAAAGATATGCATGTTCAAAGTTTACCTTCCAGACAAGTTTTTGACATAGTTGACTCTATGGCAAAAAAAATTGAGTGAGAATTTTAATGTAATTATATCTCACATGTGTAAGGATTATAGGAGTATTTTTTCACATGGTTGTATTCTCCTATGTGAGGAGATCATATAGTCCAAATTTGAGATCATGCGAGTGAGTGAGGTAAAAGTTATTGAGGTTCAAAGTTGGCTTCTCAGACGTATTACAATGGTCCCTATACTTAGTCTATTTTACATGAGTTAAAGATTAGGACCAAATGAATATCCAATGATTCATAAGTGATCATATATTTTTTTATCTAATGGTGCATGTTGAGAGAGATGGTAAGAAATACATGACGTTTAACAGTTAAAGTGCTCAAAAGGCACATGAGGGTGTTAAGTGTCATGATCATGGGGGTTCTGATTAAGATCAAATGGTGAGTGATATTAGATAAAGACATAACTGATACATAGAAATTAATGGAGCACAATGATTCAAAATTTACATACTACATGAGATGAGGTCAATTGTTAGATGTTTAAATATGACTGTTTACATTTGAATATTTTAATTTAACAAAGGGAAAATTTAGTTTGTGGTTTTTGGACCATATCTTTTGATCAAGGATGAATTTGATCATGGTTTAGAAATAAAAGTAGTATAGGAATCCAATTTTCATATAGAGATATATATTTTAAGATCTTAGAGTGTGTATAGTAATAGTTATGAAGGTTAAACGTTGACTATGTGTTCATGCTTATTTTTTAAGTGACCCAAGAAGGATAATTGAGCTTGTATAGATGTTGTTTCAATGTTTCATGATGAATTATATATTGGGGAGTGTTTTAGACTAAATTAGGTAAATTTTATAGTATTATAAATGGTTTAACAATCATATATAGTATGAATATAGGTTTATAATTTGAATGTCTATTTGTTCATGGTGACTATGTGCACATAATATTGTTTGAGCAAATTGTGCTTAGGTAGAAGGGTACTATGTTGGTTGTTGGCACTTGAGGGAGACATATATATCATATGGAATGGGTCCATGATTTTTTAAGTGGTTATGTGTTCTTTTTTGGTTTTACTAAATGCTAAATGAGTGAACGAATCTTCATTAGACCTATAAGAGCTACAAAGGCCTATTTGATAGGTACAATTGCTTAAGGGTGACCCATAGATGCAATGGATGACATATGAAGATTGTTTTGAGCCATGTATTAATGTGAGAGATAAATTAAGGGATAATTCATTCCTAATGGTTGACCAAGGTGTTGATTATCATGTATTCTCTATAAATAGTGGAACCAAAGATGATGGTTTCTAGACTTGAGTGAGAGACTTGGGAGAGTTTTGAGAGAGGCTTGTGTGTGTGAATTGTGGAGAAAAGGAGGGGTAGAGTGATATATGGATGATTTTAAGTATATAATATATTTAGGGTTATTTATATGACCTGTAGGTCATAATTCTATTGGCATAATAGTACTCTTATAGACTGACTATGAGTGAAGATGAAGAGTGATAAGTAGAGGCCCATCATTAGGTGTTGAAGACATCAGTTGAAAGGTGGATGTTTTCATATGTTTTATTGTGGTATCTCAGAATCTAAGGTTGTTTTATCCCCCTTACAAGGTAAAATTTCTAAAAGGTCTAGATGTTATTGCAACTCAGCTAGATAGGTGTGGTAGCACCTTATGGGATTGTAGTCTCAATAAATAGGGATTGTAGTTCCTTGATTAGTTGTAGATGGTCTAAATTAGTTATTGTTATTATAGGATAATAGTCTAATTTTATGTTCCGATGAGTTTTATTCCCCAAGAGGGTTTGCCACATATGTCATGTGTTATGTGATTGATCTTTCATTGTTTCTCTTGCTCATTGCTATGAATAATGTATATGCTTCATGAATGATTGTGGTAATTGATGAAGTGTTGGTAAAGATTGAAATTGAATTTGGATTATTTGGGATCACTAATTCACCCCACCTTAGTTATTGTACCTCTAAAAATTGGTATTAGATCAAGTCCTTTGGTAAAGGCTTAACAACTTAAAAATGTTCCAAAGTACAATATGGGTAATCATCAAGGAGGTTTCTCTACTAAGCAAGCACCGATGTTTAATAGATCTAATTATGATTTTTAGAGTACAAGGGTGAGGACATACATTATGTCCCTAGGGTTTGATCTATGGAAATATATTCTAGATGGTTATGTCTCTCCTATTACTCCTCTATCTAGTGCTACAAATAAGAAGTTATTTGAGAAAAATTCCAAGGTAATGAATGTTATCACTTGTGGTCTATTAGAGACTGAATACACCAAGGTAATCCATTGTAAATTTTATAAATGGGATAAAATGTATATCATTTTTGAAGGAGATTAAAAGGTCAAGCTTGCTAAGTTGTAGACTCATAGAAGGCAATTTGAAAGTCTCAAAATGAAGGAAGAATATTCTATGGCTTCCTTTCTACAGAGAGTTGATGACATTGTGAACATCATCATAGGTCTTAGAGAGAATCTTGAAGAGGATACTATATTCCAAAAGGTATTAAGGTCTCTATCCATCAAGTTTGATCTAAAAGTATCTACTATAGAAGAAATTCATGATCTTACTTAGTTAAAGATGGATCAATTTCATGGCACCCTTACTACCTATGAGATGAGAGTAAATGATGATATACCACCAAAGAAGGAAGCATCATTCAAGACTGAGATGAATCCTAAGAAGAAGTTCCAAGGTAATAAAACTAAGGAGGATGAAATTTGTGATATTAATGAGGATGAACTAATTACTTTGATTACTAGGAAATTAAACATAGGTTCAAGAAAGTATAATGGTAAACTACCCTTCAAATGTTTCAATTATGGAGAGATAGGATTTTTTGCTCGTAAGTGCCCTCACAAGAATGAGAAGAATGGTGATGAAGAGCATCGTTAAGGTCAAGATGAATACAAGAAGACATATAAGAATAAAGGATTTAGAAAGTATAACAATAAGAATAAATCCTTCAAGAATAAGAAGAGTCTTTACACCAAAGAAGATTATAGCTCATCAGATGAGAGTGAAGACAGTGACTCAGAATATTATCATGTAGATGATGGTTATATTAAAGATGAAGCTCTGTTCATGGCTAAGGAAGGAAGTTAATCACATAAAAAGGAGTCTACTTTGAGTTATTTAGATGATGATGAAGATGAGATAGACTATGAAACTGCATTGATAAATGCTCTTGAAGAACTGAAGATTGAGAAGATCAATAAGACGATGAATTCTCAACTCAAAAAATATGAGGAAAAATTTAGTGTGTATGAAGCAAGATTGAATGAATATACCAAGGAGCATGAAGATATGGTCAACCATCTTAGTTATCAATAGGAAATCTTGTCTACAAGCCTAAAAACTAAGGAAGATGAATGTTCAAGGTATGTTTCTCAAAATAAGTCTTTGAAAAATGAGTAGAGCATTTGTAGATACTATGAAGATTGAGTTTGAAATGTTAATGTTGGGATAACTATCATTCTCCTTAGTATTAAAAATTAATCAACTTAATGTAGGTTTATTTATTTCACAAGCCAAATACATCAAGGATATGCTAAGAAAGTTTGACATGATGGATTGTAAGCCAATGGGTACTCCAATGATCATAGGATGCAAGTTAAGTAAACTAGATGACTCACAAAAAATTGATCAAACTTTGTATAGGTCCATGATTAGAAGTATTTTATACTCTACTTCATCTAGGCCTAACATCATGCAAGAATTAGGCTTTGTAGGAAGGTTTCAAGATGACTCTAGAAAATCTCACTTTAAAGGCACCATAGACTATGATTTATGGTATCCCAAGAGTAAAGAGTTCTCTTTGAAATAATATATTGATGTTGATTGGGTAGGATGTTTGGATGATATGAGGAGTACTAGTGGTGGGGTCTTATTCAAGGGAGAATGCTTGGTATCTTGGATAAGCAAGAAACAAGCCTCAGTGGCTCTACTAAGCACGAAACAAGCCTTAGTGCCTCTATCAATTGCATAAGCTAATTATATAGTAGCTAATTCTTGTTGTACACAAGTCAAGTGGATGAAACAAATTTAGAGGATTATAAGGTAAGATAAAATAGACCTTGTCCTATTTTTTGTGACAATACTAGTGCAATTAGTATCTCAAAGAATCTTATTATGCACTCAAAAAATAAACACATTCCTATTAGATATCATTTCTTGAGAGAAAAAGTGATTAATCAATGTGTTAAGCTAGAGCATGTGATTAAAAAAGAGCAGCTTGTAGATATTATGACCAAACCATTATCAAAACTACTTTTGAGTATCTAAGACAAAGCTTAGGTGTCATTTTTTCACTATGAATCAATAGAAGGTCTTTGGTTAAGGGGGATCAACAATTTCATGAGCTTACCCTAGAGGTTTGTGAAGGAGATATAATATAGGGTCATAATGGGTGTTTTTCAAGTGGTTTAATAAGGTTTAGTGATTGGCATAAAGTTTTGTTGGTGGTCCTTGTGGTAGTTTGAGAGAGAAGGCTAGTGAGAATGTGTGGTGGTTATTCATGGTGTATGGAGATATGAAGATGATTAGTATTTGAAATGGATCAAAAATATTATGGAGAGTCCCTCTCAAATGCTTCTTGGTGAGTTCCATCAGATTCCAATGGTTTTGTGTGTTCTTTCTTCATTGGTGGTAATGCTTAGTTAAAGAGAGTGTTGGCATGGAACAAAATAAAGTTGTCAAGGAAAGAAGAGATAGGATAAAGGTAAGGGGGGGTGTTTGTATCACATTTTAAAGGTGGTCCTCTTCTATTTTTTTTATTTTTATGTCCTCAATATTAGTTGGTTCCCACTTTGTCATTGTGTGAAAGGGGGAGAAAGTTCTTGTTGTGAGAGTGTTTGAAGAGAGAGAGAAGGAAAGTGAGCTGTATATTGATATATATGATAGTTGTTGACATCAATGACAAAGGGGGATATTTTTGGAGAGTTTTAAATGATGTCATGAAGGTTTTTAGGTGAGTTTATGAAGAGCCTTGATAATCTAAGTGACAATGACAAAGTGTGCAATGTGTTTGTCCTAGTATGCTTAAAGTATGATTAGTTGATCTTCTGTTTTGGCATGGTTAGAGATGTTTAGGGAGGAGTATGTAGTTTTGAGTATGTGAAAAAGGTATCTAATATTTTTAATAATATTTGTGTGCTTGTGTGTATAAGTGGATTTCATTTGGTTGATCATTGTTATCATCTAGACATTTTGGGTTCAATGGTAGAAAATCTGAGTAGGTAGTTTGATGACATCACCATTGCCACATGTGGATGAGTTAGGGGGAATTGGTTATATGGTTGTGATAATATTGGTCCCTAGTTTCTATGCACTAAATCTTAGATCATGTGCCTAAACATAGTCAAATATATGTGGGTACAAATTTGGGCTCTCAATAATTTTGACAATGTTTTCTATGTTCAAATAGAGCTAAGTAAACATGTTAATAATGTCAACATTCACACACATGGAGGTTTAAAGAGGAAATGGTCACATGGGGTTGTTTATTATTATTATTATTATTTATTCTTTGCTAAATCTTATGTAATTTTCATAGGTGCATCAAAAGATATACAAGTGCAAATTTGGGCTCCTAGGTATTTTGATAGTGTTTTCCCATAGCCACATGTGCATGAGGAAAGAAAGAGCTGATTAAGTAGTTTGGTGATGGAATATATAATACATGTGGAAATTTCATAATAATATGATTAAATATGTTTATATAGTTTTGTTCCTAGTTTATTTTTTATAATTTTTAGGTCAAACAACTAAGCACGTTTAAAGATATGCATGTTTAAAAGTTGGCCTTCTAGACAAGTTTTTGACATAGATTTATGGAAAAAATATGAGTGACCATTTTAATGTAATTATACATCACATGTGAAGGAATTTTAGGAGTATTTTGTCACATGGTTTTATTCTCCTATGTGAGGATATGGTCCAAATTTGAGATCATGCGAGTGAGTGAGGTAAAAGTTATTGAGGTTCAAAGTTGGCTTCTCAGATACATTGCAATGGTCCCCATACTTAGTATATTTTGCATGAGTTAAATATTAAGACCAAATGAAGATCTAATGGTTCATGGGTGATCATAAAATTTTGATATAACTATGTATGTTGAGTGATATGGTAAGAAGTGCATGATGTTTAATCGTTAAAATGATTAGAAGGCTTGCGAGGGTGCCAAGTGTCATGATCATGGGGGTTTTGAGCAAGATCAAATGGTGAGTGCTATGAGATAAAAACTTGATTGATCTATAGAAATTTATGGAGCATGTTGAGTCAAATTTTCTAGATTACATGAGATGAGGTCAACTTTTAGATGTTTAACTCTGATTGTTTACATTTGAATATTTGAATTTAATAAAGGGAAAAACTAGTATGTGATTTTTGGATCATATCTTTTGATTAAGGACAAATTTGCTCATGGTGTAAAAATAAAAGTGATATAGGAATCAAAGGTACATATATAAATATATATTTTAATATTTTAAAGTTTTTAAAATAATATTTATTAAGGTTCAAAGTTTATTGTGTGTTCGTGCTTATTCTGCAAATGATTAGAAAAGGATAATTGAGCTTGTGTAGATGTTATTTTGATGTTTCATGAGGAATTGGATATTGGTTAGTGTTGTGGACTCAATGAGGATAATATTTGTGAATTATTAAGGTTTGAACAATCATATGTAATATTAAAAAAAATTTAGAAGTTGACTGTGTATTCATTCATGGTGATTATGTGCACATAATGTTGTTTGAGAAAATTGTGCTTAAGCAGAAGGGTACTATGTTTGGGACATATAGATCATATGGAATAGGTCCATGATTTTAGAATTTGTTTTGTGTTCTTATTTTTTCTGATGAGGTGATAAATGAGTGAATGCGTCTTCATGAGACCTATAAGAGCTACACACGCCTATTTGATACGTGTAGCTGCTTAAGAGTGACCCATAGATGTTATGGATGACATATGAATATTATTTTGAGACATGTTTTGATGTGAGAGATTTCTTAAGGAATAATTCATGCCTAATGGTTAACCAAGGTGTTTATTATCATGTAGGCTCTATAAATAGGTGAACCAAAGATGATGGTTTCTAGACTTGAGTGAGAGACTTGGGAGAGTTTTGAGAGAGGATTGTGTATGTGAATTATGGATTGAAGGAGGGGTAGAGTGACCTATGGATGATTTTAAGTACATAATATATTTAGTATTGTTTATATGACCTATAGGTCATAATTCTATTGTCATAATAGTACTCTTACAGACTGACTATGAGTGAAGATGAATAGTGATAATCAGAGGTCCATCATCAGGTATTGAAGACATCAATTCAAAGGTGGATGTGTTCATAGGTGTTATTGTGGTAGATCAACATCTAAGGTGTTTTTAGCCTTCTTTCAAGGTGAAACTTTCTAAATGGTCTAGTTATTGTTTCAACTCAGCTAGATAAGTGTGGTAACACCTTCTGGGATTGTAGTCTCACTAAATAGTGATTATAGTTGCTTGATTAGTTATAGATGGTCTAAATTAGTTCTTATTATTATTAGACAATAGTCAAATTATAGGTTCCAATGGGTTTTATTCCCCAAGAGGGTTTCCCACATATGTCATGTGTTATTTGATTGATCTTGCATTGTCTTTCTTACTCAGTGCTATGAATAATGTGTATGCTTCATGAATGTTTGTGGTAACTGATTAAGTGTTTGTAAAGATTAAAATTGAAGTTTGATTATTTAGGCTCACCGATTCAGCCCCCCTCTTAGTGATTTTACCTCTACCACTTTACTTTCCCATTAATTTATCATGTCCTTGACACCCTCTCTATAAATAATTAATTCTATTTACTTGATAGTTTTAGTGGATACAATCAGATCAGAATTACCCCATAAGACCAAAGTAAAACAAAATTTACATGACCTTGGGATAATTATGATTACTTAGTCCTTACATTCAATCTAGGTAACTCTCATGCCACCTTTCAAAGGGTGTGATTGAGTATTCTTGGTGATCTATATCATGATTGTGTTGAAATATATATGGATGACTTCACAGTTTATGGGGACACCTACAATGAAACCCTTACTAACTTGGAGAAAGTTATCCAATGTTGTCAAGATGATAGCCTATCTTTGAGTCTTGAAAAGTGTTACATGCGAATGCAATAAGGTATTATACTAGGAAACCATATTTAAAATTAAATAATTGAGATAGACCTTACTAAGATATAAGTGATAAATAACTTGCATACACTAAAAAGGTAATGAGATGTGAGAAGTTTATTAGGACATGTAAAATATTACATAAGTTCATCAAATACTTTATCAATATAGAAGCTCCATTATTTTTTTGATAGAAAAAGATGTTAAATTTGTCTGGAATAATGTATGCTAGGAAGTTTTTCAAACTCTAGAAGACTTACTTGTGATAGTTCCTGTGTTGAGAGTTCCATATTGGAATATACCCTTCCACATTCATACTAATGCATTTGACACAAAATTTGGGGTAGTCCTTGGGAAAAAGTATGGGTCACTCAACTCTATTATATATTTCATTAGTGAGAATATACAAAATTTAAAAATAAAATATATACTTATAGAGAAGTAAATACTCAAAGTAGTGTATAATACCAACAAATTTTGACATTACATGACTGGTTATCCAATTTTTATCCATATTGATCATGTTGCTATTAATTAATTAAGGAACAAACCAATAAGAAATGGTATGATAATAATATGTTTATTGTTACTACATGTTTTTTACATTAACATTGTGGATATTCCTGGTAATGATAATGTAGTTATAGATTTTGTCTAGATTATAATCTGAAGAAAATAATCCACTAGTAGATGACTCTTTTCCTAAGGAACATCTCTTTACTTTTAAATATTAACTCTCCTTGATTTATAATTATTAATAACTATTTGGATACATGTTATATTATTACAAATTATTCACCTAAATAAAAACACAACTTGGTGGCCAAGAACATCCCATATTCATTGATTTCTTGATACCTCTTTCACACTAGGCCTATTTTGATCATTGAAAGATGTGTGAGAGAGGATGAAGTATTTGATATCCTTTGTGCATGTTATGATGAACCTTGTAGGGGAAAGTTTTTAGCAAAGAGTATAGTTTACAAGATATTTACCATCTATTACTATTGGCACACTCAACATAGATATGTCATTGTATATACTTGCTAATGTGGTAGATGCCAACATATGGGGAAACCCACATGTTCATATGAGATGTTGCTTCAACTAAAGTTAGCCTTGGAACCCTAAAAAAATTGGGATTTATTTCATTGGTTGAATCTATCCACCTTTTCAAGGTAAGTAGTAAATTTTGGTATTTATTGACTACCTCACCAAATGGGTAGATGTTAAATATTTAACTTATGTATGACATGAAAAGGTAATAGACTTAATATATGTGAAAATATTAACAAGGTATGGAGTTACATGAGAGATAGTAACCAATAAAGGTCCACATTTCATGTTTGATTTGATTGTAGCCCTTTTATGAGAATATGACCAGACATAATAAGTCCACTCCATATCATCTAAAATCCAATGACCAAGTAGAAATCACTAATAGGGAATTAGAAGAGATCCTTATAAAAACAATAGTTGTACACCATTATGATTGGGTAGAATGTCTTATGGAGGTTGAATGGGATTATAGGACCACATGGAAGACAATTGAGAGGTTAACACCATATGGATTGGTATATTGTAAGAAGATTATTCTTCTCATAGAGTTTGAACTCAAAAATATAAGGACTACCCTAAAACTTGAAATGGATTTGACAAATTCATGAAAAGAAAGAATCACATAGATCAATTCTCTTAATGAGCTGAGAAGAGAAGATATACGTAATACATAAATAATTTATTAATAAATTATCAAATGGAAATGAAAAGTTTATTAAAACAAAGAATTTTTATCTAGGTGATTGGGAATTATTTTTTGACTCAAAATATAACGACCAAAAAGGAAATCTTCAGAATAAATGTTTGTCCCCTATGAGATAGAAATGATGTTTCATAATGGCACAATTAAGATACATGTAATTGATATATTGAGATTATCTTTGATGGTCAATGGCCACTATCTCAAGGTGTAAAATAAACCTCTCTCCAAAGAAGAATTCATTTATAAAATTGAAACAAAATATCAGCCTCATAAAGACATGGAACTCAGTTTCATACTAGATGAGCACTATGACCAACTTTTTGGTCAATAAAAAAACTTGATAAATATTAGATAAGACACTTCAACCCCATTTATGTAGGGTAAACATATCACATGTGGTAGTTTTGGTCATAAAACTAGCTTACTGGTTGGCCAAAATTGCATAAAAGGGGCCTAAGTGGAAAATAAACTTGCTAGCTACTTAGGAGTAAAATTACAAAAAAAACCAAGGTGAAAAATCAGCTTGTTGACCACCTAGGTATAAAAACAAGTAATAAAAATCCATTTGATACAAGCACCTACCAAATACTAGATGCTCTAGGTCCACTTTCAGTTGTTACATGTAACTTTTAAACTTGTAACATCTACACTTATAGCCTCCTATGTCATACAAATTCTAATGTTAGCTTGTTGTATGAAACTTTGTATCAAGATAAAAAATTATTTAGAGTTATTTAGTAGGATGGATCCTCATTTCCATAGTAGATATAGTATTTATCATATTATATTGTCTCAAAAGGTGAAATGATTGCCATATTTGTTATAATTTTGTTAAGTAGTTTTTGTATATGCAAAGTTATTGTAGGTCCCTTAAATTAACCTAAAACCACTATTGCATATCTCCTTATAAAATTTTCATCTCCTATAATAAATTTGAACCTTTCACCCCCAATTTATTATTTTAGAACACATGAGTTCATTTATTATCCTTATGGGCTTTCCCTAATCTCAAGTTTGTCTTAATTTATAATCAATTCATTACTTCAAAGGCTATGAATTCAACTTCTAGCTAAACATTCCCACAAAAATTATTTTCTCATATCATTAGTGAAATAACACACCTCTCTTCATTAATCTAAGGACATTCACCAAGGTAGTTTATATGATGAGTTCTTAACTATCCTACGTTTATTCATTTCATCCAATTGATGGCTATTGGTAGAGATTCTCAAGAAAACAAATTTATCCATCTACAACTGAGATATTATTGGTTAAACGAATGTATTGAGCCAGATACATATGTTAAAAATTTAGAGTAAAGTATATTTTTCTTAAAATTTAATTTTCTATATCTTTTGTTATTACTATGACATGACCACTTATGATTAATCCCATGCCTTTTGTACCTTATTACTTCCACATCATCCCAATGCCTTGAGTTGTCACCCCACCCCACATCAAACCTTCCTTTCAGTACCTCTCATGGTACCCTATCATAATTATGACTTTAAAAATACATTTCCATCTCATCATACAATTTGCATGTACCCCCATTGTCCCATCCATTTCACTTGGGCAAGTGAAACCATAAGTTTTAGAGGGTGGGGGGATAGAAATCAAGGACATTTGGCACATGTAATCTTTTAATAACATGTCAGCTAATAATTCACACATAGAACATCAACCAAACATATGACACATTATATAAATAATGTAAACACACTGGATAAAGAATGGAATCCATTATCAACTTATTATCACCCCTCCCAAATTGACATTATACTCCCTTGAATAAAATAATGTGCATTTTCAAACCAAAAAAAATCCATTATAGCGACAAGAAATAACCAAATAAATATATATAGAAATGATAAGAAGTGATATATAGTGAATGGAACCAAGTGACCACATAATTTTGAGAAACAATATAGAGGTAATGGCTATTTTCAACAATTCAAGTTGGATGATATTTGTTGAAATAATTACATGGTATGACATGGACATAATCAAAGCTTTTACCCATACTTTGCAGATCAACTAAGCTAACATCAAAGGACTGGAGGTAATATTAATAGAAGAAATAATATCCAAGGCAATTGTTTTATTTTGTGTAGGATAAGATTGTATATAAATACATATAGCTTCTGATACTCGATAAGGGTTTGTAAAGCAAGGAGATAGACTTGAATTCTATGCTTAAGGCATACATAGGTTTTCTCTCCCTAATCCTTGGCACCAAGTGGATATATTTGTTATCAAATATTTTACAAGAGAGGGCAAGATATGCATATACTAATTCACTTAAGACATTGACATATTGTAAATGTTCCCAATTACTTCCTACAAATGTTAAAAAGAATGGTTAAAGAATAGATAAAAAAGGAAACCTACAACACTATCCCACCATTTCTTATTTACACTAATTGTGAAAAGGGTTTTGGACACCAATAGTCCTAATATTAATTAGGAAGAATTTGTGGTAATTAATTTTTTACCACCATAGGTTGTTGCTTCGCCAAGGGCACAAAGAATAGATAGACATGCAACATCTCTAACATGCCCAAAAATTGACATGATTGTAACACACAAAAACACGTCAATTATTTTTTAGAGTGTAAAATGCATTTTCTGCACAATAGCATTACCCAAAGGCTCGTCATCTTTGTGTCATAAGACACACAAAGAATATAAACAACCTACATGCCCAAATGATGTGGAATATATGTACAAGTGGACACATAATCACACACAACCATGCATGTCTCATTGTCTCTAATTATCCTACAAGTTCTCACACAAGCCTATAACTATATAGGTAGTCATAATGGGTGCAAAAAACTTAAAGACTAAATGGGATGCATAATTAAATTTAAGTGGATTAGAGAAACCATTGGTTTAAATAATACCTCATAACTCACAATGGTGTTCAAGGATACTTTTAAACAATTCCAACTAATCACATGGATTGGTTCACACTCAAGTCATAAATAAATTCAAATTTCATGTTGACTTGTATTAGAGGAAAGTGCTTAAAAAACATCATTTAGTCCCCATATGACCTTAAAAGGTGTATAAAATTTCTATTTTAGTCCCCCTAAGAATAAAACAACCTATCTCCATCGTTAGATCAAATCAACCTTGACCGTTGGATCTGGGCAAAGGAAAGGATGTTCTAAATATCCTATTTGAGGCCATAAGGTCTTCAATATAGTCATATGATTGAACAATTAGATTTTTTAAAGGAAGGAGGAGGTGTTTAGGGATGAATTTTCCATAGTCATCCCTCATCTCCTTCCTCAGCCTTAGATGATTTCCATTAATGGAGATTCCAAGCTTTTGGTCTAAACTATTTATTTCTTTTTCAAATTTATAACATGATACAAAGATGTGCGATTTCATTTTACATGTACCCAATTTGATGGAAAGCTAATAGGATCTCTTAGTCTCCCATGGTTTCTAAATAGGTCTCAGGAGCCTCAAGTTCCACCAAAACCATTAATGGCCACCAACTAGGTTTAAGGTCAAAATTTTAGAAAAAATGGTTTTGTGTCTTAATCTTTTAAAAATAGTATAGGATTAAAAAATATGTGGGTCCCATTTTTGTTCAATGCATTTTCGGGCTTCCAAAAGGCCACAAAGACCCAATAGGTCAAAAGTACCTCTTAAGGACAAAGAGTTAAATATTAAAAAAATGAATTTCCTAGTCCTCAAACCATTTTTATGTGAAAGATAATTAAAAATTGAGGCGGTTAATTTTTTGGTTTCCTCACCTCTAGGTTTGCAAGGCTCTACAACTGACTTCACAAAATCAAGCATACTCGATTGAAATAAGTCTAAAGTATCTCTTATGAGAAGGGGTCAAATTTGAAAAAATATTATGTCTAGGGTCTTAAAATTAATTTCATACGAAAGAGAAAAAAATGGAGGGTAGACCCTTTTAAGGTCATCCTACCTATGGGTCTCCAAATATCCACAATAGGCCTTACAAAATTACCTACAAGTTCTGGGATTAGTTACTAGTTTTATTTTTTTTACAGGTTTTAAAATTTTATACAAGTTAAAGTTTAATTTTTTATATAATAAGATTGAATAAAATTAATCATTATAATTAATAATTAATAATCCCATGGTAATCCATGTAGCTAAGGAATATTAAACAATTTATTTATAAAGGTTGGTGGTTTAATATTTTTGAGCCATGTAGTAAATAGGGTGGTGGTTAACCTTGCTTGGTCACTCCACCCACTTAAACCACATTCATGTGAATCCTAGGTACATGAAACTTGATGGTCTGCATAAGCCATTTAAGTAGAAATCAAGGACATTTGGCACATGTAATATTTCAAGAACATGTCAACTAATAATTCACACATAACACATCAACCAAACATATGGCACATGATCCAAATAACATAAACACATTGGATAAAGAATGGAAGCCATTATCAACTCATTATCACCTCTCTTGAATTTATGTTTTGCTCCCTTGAATAAAGGAATGTGTTATTTTTGAACTAACAAAATTACATTAGAGTGATAAGTAATAACCAAGCAAAGATACATAGAAAACATAGGAGGTGATATATAGTGAATGGAACCCAGTGACCACACAATGTTGAGAAATAATACAGGGGTAATGGATCTTTTCAAAAATTCTCCATAATAGACCTTACAAAAACACCTACAAGTTTTGGGTTTAGTTATTGGTTTTAATTTGTTTACATGTTTTAAAAATTTATAAAAGTCAAAGTTTAGTTTTTGATATAGTAAGATTGAATAAAATTAATCATTATAATTAAAAATTAAAAATCCCATGGTAATCCACGCAGCTAAAGAATATTAAACAAATTATTTATAAAGGTTGGTGGTTTAATATTTTTGAACCATGTAGTAAATGGGGTGGTGGTCAACTTTTGTTGACTATTCCACCCACTTAAACCTTGTTCATGTGAATGTTATTTGCATGAAACTCAATGGTCTTCTTAAGACATTTGAGCTATGCCCCTTATGGGTTTTCCCATACACCATACAATCACAAGGGTGACCATCGATAAAATTGATTTAGCTGCCCTAGAATAAGGTACAATGTCCTTCCAAAGGGCCTATCATTTCAAAGATTAACCTACAAAGGACTGAACTTCAAAAAATTATTTAAAAAAATCAAGAACCCAAAAATTATGAAACAAACATTGTCAAGTGCAAAATTTAGTAATTTTATAATAAAATTATTTTGGGCAACCAATTACCTTGTTTTATGTGCTTAAAAATTACATGAAGTAAGAGTAAATTACAAAGAAGGAACAAGGAGTTTTAGTAGTGAAAGTTTTAAAAAATATATATATATATATATATATATATATATATATATATATATATATATATATATATATATATATATATATATATATATATATATATATATATATATATATATTCATTCATACATCCTAAAATAGCACCATAAATTTTGTTAATTACCTGATTAGCCCTATTTTATATAACAATGAATATGTAGAAAAATTAGAATGATTCAAAGTGTGTAAAAATTATGCAAATGCTTCTAAACTTTCTTGGCTTCATGAAAATCAATGAAATTTGTTTTTTTGAAAGAGATAACCTTTATTTTCATTGTAAAAATATATAAAAATAAATAAATAAAAAGAGTTTAAAATTTGATTTTTTTACATAAATAATAAACTTGTTACTTTTATAATCCAATGCAATCCATATGAAGAGTAAAAAAGAGATAGAGAATCATCTTTCTATTTTCCAATGACTATTACAATTTACTATCTTTATATACATATTTTCAACTAAATAATTATAATTACAATGATCTCAAAAATCCAATATAATTTATTTACAAATCTATACAAGACTGTTAAATAAGATGGTCTTAAAATGAACTCTACAAGTAACCACAAGGATAACTAAAGGAGGGGCTCACCTCTTATACATTTTCCATCATCAGGTGGTTTCCCTAGGCACCCATGAGCCTAAGATTACCAACTTTGAGCATCTTCACATCATGGGTTAAGGTGGAAAAGTTGACAAAATAGGTTAGGATGATAACCAAGACTTGTCAAGGGTCACTCACTAGGTAAAACGTCTAGGATACTAAAAAATTGTTTACATAAGAGAGGTTTTCATTTCCACACACACACACATTAAAAAAAAATGCAATATCAACACCAAAATATAACAAGGCAATGATGAAATATTTACAACACCAAAAGGCCCACCAAAGGAGAATAAGAACATTGGGATACCTCACACTTGTTCTACCATCTCTTGGTCATGGGAGAGCAGAAGTACATTCAACCATGATAAATAACACATTTTCAACATAAAAGGCTTGCCAAAGGAGGAGAAGAACACATGGAATACTCCATCTTATTATACCACATGTTATCCATTGGATAACATAAAAAAATTTGACCATGCCAAATACCATGTATGAGGGGATAGAAAATTTGGTTCCAGCAACCACTACCAATACACAAAGGATAACTATGTAGAAAGGCATAAGAACATGTTTCCACCAACCACTATCACTATGTAAGAGTGCACAAAACTATGCAAATTAAAACCAATTTTGGCAACATATTTTTTCCATTTTAAGTGAATAAAAAGGTGTAAAAAATAGACAATAATTTATGAGGTTTTTTACATCTTCAAGCCCAGATGGGCATTAAAAACCACATGGTGGTAATTGACACAACCATGGAAATATAAAAAAATAAAGAGGGTAAACCAATTAAACTTATGCATCTTAAACACTAAAATTAAAGTAAGGGAGAAAGATAATTTTAACATAAATAAAAATTAAATCAATTAGGGAATTGAAGCCTACCTTGGCTCTCCTCTTGGATCCACTCAATAACACCACCTACAAGCCTTGGGAGATAACTATCCTTCTCCTTCTCTACATTATTCCTCTAATTTCCTCATCTTCTCTCTCTCCTCCATTTCAAATTTTACAAATATAAAAATGAGAAAAGTCCTCTCAAGGAAGGATTTCCTTCCTTAAATAGGCTAAACTCTCTCTTCTAAAATCTAATGGTAAGGTGACATGTTTCCCTTCCCATCCCTTAGATCAAGGTCAATATGTATCCCCTAGAAATAACTTCACTTACAATCCTATGTGGGAAATCAAGTGCATCCATCATTAATCAACCTGCTATCCCATACCATAAATGGGCACATAGACTATCTCAAAAGTCTTCTTTGGATCCTATAAAGACTCTCCAACCTACATATTGGTTTAGGGACTTAAAAATTGACATAAAATATCTAAAAACCATTTTATGTCATCCTCCATAGTTAGATATTCCATTCCATTCAAGTTTTGGGTCAAAGGGGGCCACTTAAGTGGCTTAAAAAAACACTTAAAGAAAAAAATACAAGGTGAATAATAGTCCTAAGGCTTAGAAGAAGGGGTGTGAATAGTATCCAAAGGGTTAAATAATGCTACTAGCATTAAGGAAGTTTACACTTTTGAATAGGTCCACAAAAGATACAAGGAGTGGTTTGGTTCATGTAAGGGTGGTCTATCCTATGCATTATTAGTTTGTATCTTGATAACTGAATCAATATCCATCTATTACACATTATATACTAAATTTATGAATGGTGACCTATTGATACCTGTAGTGCATTGATCAATGTATTGTGTTTCAAAATGTAGATTTGAAAAACATATTAGTCCATGGGACACCTCATAGAATTATATGTTGTGTAGTGTCTATGTGAAAACAAATATCCTTTATCCATATATAAAGTGATTAATTTATTATATTTGTATGCACTAGTATGATCACCTTTGAATCATATATGTATTCCCTTGGACCAACTGGTGTGAAATTCAACCCACATAGATAATCATAAATGTTAATTGGTATTTAATTAGTATCATCAGAATAAGTGACATCAGAATCATCATCAACATCTTTTGTGGATATGAAATTTGGATCTTTTGAATTGACCAATAAAAGAAATTTTTGTATAGGGTCCTTGGGTTTACCTTTTGAGGTGACATTTATAATTATGAGTTATATGTAGAATATGACTTCTAAGTATTTTTACTAGACTAATGAACCTCATATGTGTATATGTTTTTTATAGGAATAATCTATGGTGGTGGCACTACAGTAGATTGAGGTGCCCCTAAATATGATAGACTCACATTAGGAATCTATGTAATGTAACATTATCTAAATGGTTGATTATCAGTTGGGCATGCATATATGTATCCATCATGTAAAAATTGGATACATATGTGTAAAGTGGAAGGTATGGATTCTATGGCAAGTATCCATGGCCTACCAAAAAATAAATTTTAGTGTAAATGATTAAGAATTACTTAGAACTAAATTGATAGAGTTTTAGGCTCGATTGTAATATATAATGTTGTAGCACCCAAATCTTAGCATGAAACATCATTTAATATTTTGATATTATTACATGTCTTTTGAATGGTAGCCATGTTAATACCCATTGTATATAGGAATGTAAGATTGAAAATATTTAATCCTGATTGATTATCAATTAGAACCCTTTTGAATATGGTATTTTTTATTTTAACTTGTATAAATAATGGCATATTTTGATCAATAATTGAATATAAAGGAAAATCCTCATTTCCAAAATAGATAACATCCTCGATGTCTTTTAAAGTGTTGAAAATAGATGCAAAGTAATAAGGATTTGTGTTTCAAGGCATAGGTGTTTGATTCAATGCTTGATATAGGATATCCTTGAAAATAATAGCATTTTAAATTAGTTATAGCATGAAAATCTTATCTGGTGTATTCTTTAACTGATCAATAATATCATATCCTCTAGATTGATTAAATGGTCCTATTGGATCAAGTTATGGATGAGGAGTAATTTCCTAATTTTTTTCCTCTTATCTTGGTTGAGGAGGCATCTGACCTCATCTAATAATAATAAATTGGATTGCATGGTATAATATAATCCTACAGTGAATATTAATGTTAAGATATGAGCTAAGATAGTTGTGAGGTCTAGGTGTAGGAGGAACAAAAGGAACCATTTGAGCCCTCTAATGTCTAGTAGTAACATGTGGTAATTTAAACTAAGACATACAACAATAAACACCATATAACTACTCATGATTAAGCCCTTGAATAATCTAACATGTAATCTTTGCCTTGACATTATGTATCCATGGGTTTACGTATATGCAAAATATTTGACAAGTTATAGACAACAAACATGTAAAAAACACAAGGAGGCTTTGAACTAAAAAGTTATATGTAGACACACAAATACACACACACACACACACACACACACACACACACACACACACACACACACACACACACACACCAATTTTTAGTTCAAAGTTTCTTTGTGCTATTTACATGTTCATTGTCTATAACTTGTTAAATATTTTACATATGTGTGTTGATGCTTGAAAGTGTATCACAAGGTTTATATAGTGTTTAAAACACTTCTCATTTCTAGATTCAAAGAATCTATTGCATAAGTAGTTGGTGATGATATTTTTGAGATCCTTGATGGAATAGCGGTAAATAAATTAATGATTTCACAAAATGATAATATAATTGGTTTTTGGGAGCAACTATGATCTTAAAGCTTGCTTGTGAAAGATGATAGTAATTTGAATTAAGTATAGTGAATTATGATCAAAACCTAAAGTCTAAAGTCTAATATAGCATGTATATTTAAAATGAAAGCTAAACTATAATGATTTGATTAAAAATGAGCAAAAAGAGGGGTAGGGTAGAGAAGAAAGGTATTTCTAGTCTTTAGTACAAACATTATGACAAATCTTAAATTTCATCAAAGACATGCACTCAAACCAATATATGAAATGAAATGGCCAAAGGCATATATCTTATCATATACTAGGTAAATGTCTAAGGATTTTGAAATAATGCAAATAAGAACTCAGATTCACTTTAATGATTTGCTTCTATAAGAAAATAACATTAACACATCTTCAAGAAAAATAATGGAAATGAAATGAATCTAAAGTCTTTCAATCAACCTAACATGAGCACAATTTGACAAATCTGCATTCATACATGCACATCTATAATCCATAAAAACAATTCAAATATGAACTTTAAGCCAGGTGTTTGAGGAAGTAGCCATGATAATAAAATATACAAACAAATATGAGACAATCCTTATAGAATTCCCTTGTTTGCATTAATTTGCTCCAAATTTACAAAGTAACTTTTTTAATCTAAAACTCCATCCTCTTTTTTAAAAATGACAATGCCTATTTTATAGAAGACATTAAGGTATGTTAGTTAGTCATATCAAATGATAATTAAACAAGTGTCAAGGATAGCTATCCTTCTACAAAATTCTATAATTATACAATTTACAAATGGATTGACCTATAAACAATGCACTTTACAAGTTTGTACATGCTTTTACAAGATGGAATATTTCTTTTTCAAATGATATACAGTTTTGTTACAAAAGGAATATGCTAAGTCAAAAAAAATTACTTTGAGAAAAACCTATTGCTATAGTCCCTTGTCTTTACTCCAAGATCTTCATTTCCTTGTCATGTTGATCATCAATTAGCTGTTGATGATGGGCTCCATGAAAAGTTCTTCTTCTTAATATGCCTCCTTGATGCATCTAGTATCACTAGTCTTCTCCTCTATAGATAGGATCATGTCCAAAATTCTTTTATTATCTTCCCCTATTTTAACCTAGCTTTTACTCTTCACCTCTTTCTTAAAATGAGTAGCCCTATGTGTAATCTCCTCATATATTATCAATCCAATGGGACTAATGGTAGTTGGGTCTTTGATTAGGCTACCCAATATATGTATCATCTAGTTCTCCAACTATTTTAAATCCTTAGAAAGATCCTCCAAGCTCTTGGACCATTTGTTTAAACCCTTGATCTTCTCTATCAATATAACCATAGCCATATTTAAATGTGCCAAGATGACAATTTTAAATCTAGGAATCTGGTCCTCTTCAATATATTGACCAATTCCTTTACCTTATTATATGGACCCTACCTTTGATTCATTTGGTTCATATCCATATAAATTTTCTTGCTCATCATATATTTCTTGGACCTTGTTGACTTCAAAGAGCTAAATATATCATACATAGTGGCCTCAAGCTCACTGATCATATCTCCTAGAATAGATAAAATGGATTACTGTTATAGATTCTTCTTTTGCTATTTAAAGCCTTTGATAAAAGTTTTCAATTGTTTTAATTGTGATTAAGCTTGCTCTAGGACATCCTCCTCAAATATTAGATCCTCACCAGGTCTCTATCCTTTCTCCGGGGTCAAATTAGTCAAGGGCTCCACCATTTTGATATATGATTTCTTCACCACCTTGCCAGACTATTTTCTCAATCACCCTTTGTAAAATAGTAGTACTTGGATCAAACCTAAGCCCAAATAAAGATTGGGTCACATGTGGAACTAGGATTTCTACTTGTGATTGGGATGAATGACCAGGAGTAACCAATATCCTCGTCTCTTCTTCTTGTAGATCAATGATCCATGACTTCAATTCTTATTATATTAAGATGTTAGTAGCCTTCACCACAGCCCATGGATGATGAATAGTGGGAAGCTTTTCTAATGTTAGTTCATAAATGAACCACTTAGGAATAGGTGGACCATATAATATGGTTTCTTTACTAAAAAAGTTGATTTCACTCAAAGGTGGTGTGATGGTTACCTTTAGTTTCTTTGCATTTGGAATAATGGCAATCTTGGCTTTCCTTTTAAGAGGATTAATAACTATTAAGTCTAAATATTTATATTTCCACTTATCTTTCTTAGTTTCTTCAACACTTGTTTTTTATACATCTAAATCTATCTCATAAGTCATAGATAACATCTTAAGTGCATCTTAAATGGATTCGTTGGGATCCAATGCTATCATATGCACCTCATCTTGAGGTAGCTCTTGCTCTGCTACTTTTAAATATTCAGGAAGTGATGAACTTGAAGAAATTTATTCTAGCCTCATCTTTTCAATTTTATGTTAGTATTGTACCTCTATTATGGAAATCTTAGAAGAACCAACATCAATCAAGTGATACTGCCTAGGGCCTAGTTGCCACCTATCTTCCATTTTTTGGTTCCTATCTAATCTAGACTCAGGCCTTAAGTTGTGTTATTTTAATCTCCTAATAAATTCATAGCTTGAGGATGATTTAATGTATATGAATTCAAATGATATGGGGTCATATTCATATGTTACATTCAAAATACCCTTAATCTTCAAATGTTCTTTTACCCCCCATAATGGTCCCATTGTCTAAGATCATCCACCTATAGGTTAAAAGATAACCTATGTTTTGATGCTGCCTTAATATGATCCCACTGTCTAAATATAGTTTTACCAATTTTGATAGGAAAAGTATGTAGGAGACCTTTTCTCTTAGATTTGCAAAGACCATCTATACCATGAAACAATTAATAGGCTACTTCTTGTTCAACTAACTTATCAAGTACTCAGATTGGTAATTTGAGAGGAGAATTTTTAGTTCCTTCAATCCTTTTAATACTATAATCAAGGTATAACCATATATTCCCTATTAATTCAATATATTTCTTGATCAAAGGGATAACTCTCTCCATAGGAATACCAATTATAGCTTTACTTAATTCAAGGTAGACACAATCGCAAATGAATTGGATGTGATCTCTATACTTATAGATGTGTAGTTTAGAATAGTATTGGGAAATGATATAAGTACCACTTAGAGATCATTCTCTCTATTAGGAATCTTTGTGGTTGCATATAGGGCATCTAAAAGATAGGACATCATGTAAAACATAGTCTTCTTCCTATGCTTGATTGCATATATTTGTCTACTCAAGGAGATGTTTATTATCTCACCTAATGGAGGAAATATAACCTCTTAAATGATGAAATACACCATGGGCATCCACATTATATTTAAATATACTATAGTTTCACATCCATACAACTTTTTAAGCATGGTCATCACCATCCTAATTCTAGGTCTAAATTGACATATTATAATGTTCTTTACAGGGTCTATAACAACCTAGTTACCAAATTCTAACCACATAGGTAGGGTATAAATAATTTTATGCTCTTTAGACCATGAATTAATAGATGGTATGTCAATTTGGGGTTTGGGAAATTTGTAATAAGACTCGAAGGAAATTGAGGAAATGTATCTTTCCTCTGATTATGTTCATTAATTAACATACCCTTGTCTAGCTTAGCTTTCTTAAAAATGGGACCAATAATATCAATGCAATAATGAAGTACAATCATCTATATGGTTATAATATTATCACATAATCTCTTTATTAAGAGGATCTTCTCTTCTTCTATGGTGATAACTGGCTATTTTTCAATTGTCCATAACAATTTAGAACAATTATTATCCCCTATATTTAAAGATGTAGCTACAAATTTGGTGTCCTTGAACACTCATACTTTGGCATCTGATGTTAAATATAGCTCAACTTCTTGCTTTGAAACATGTTTATGAGTCACTATTACTATAATTCTAATTGAATTATTCTTTTACATATAATAGTTTAACTCTTCAAGCTTAAACCCATGAATTCAGGGAAAAATTAGGGCTATTCATACACTCTTATGGATTTTTGGAGGTTTACACATAGCTCTAATGGTGGTAATAAAATTTTAAATTTGAGATTTGATGACTTAGATTTAATTTGTATTGCACATTTATACCTTCTGGATGTTTGAGTCCACAAGATCTCTTAATATGAAATGTTCTGCTTGTGTGGCATTGCCATGTCATGATGCTCATTTATTTAAAATGTAACCATTTGTCACTTATAGACATGTGTCATTACCTCATGTAATCTTGAAGCTTGATCAAATTTGTATTGTTTATCTCTAAAGAAGTCCTCTAGCCCTAACTCTATTCCTGGCCATTTATATTCCTTTTGAGCTTCTGAGATTGGGACACTTGGTAGCTCCTTGGGATCTCTATGTACCTTATAAACAATATTCATTACTTGAATGCTCTTGTGTCACATGATAACATCTTGTTTGATTTGGGATATTTTAATTTTTGACTCCACTCACACCATTTATCTTGAATGTACAATCAATTAAGGCGCATTGATCTTCCTTCCACTGGATTAGACTTGTATCATAGATCTGTTGAATGCAATATCAAACATAGATAATTAATATCTATCTTTATGCACAAGCTCAAACATGAGCCATTGGTATTCTTGATCACTTAATAAGATTGTGAAACTTGTCCCTCTCATGTTAATTTTCAATATCCTTGACTTATTAACCGTTTATTACTGTTATATCTTGATTTCTCTATTAAATGTGTATCATCAATCTCTAGGATTGACTTATTGACCTTGGTTCACATCCATGTGCCATTGATTTATTTTGTATTTTCCAAGATTGTGCCACTTTTCATTCTTATGCTTCTCCTTAAGATCTTTGACATTTTGACTTGAGGAATTTCTTGTGTACCAATGATATTCAATACAAGCTCTCGATATCTTGCCACTTGGTGACACCGTGTTTAATTCCTTCCTACCAATAATAAAAATTATACGGTAAGGGTTTAAGAGTATAAATAACTTACGATAAATTTTTAGACTAAGGTTTTAGTAATATTAATAACATTATTAGAGATTAGACTAAATTTTAAATTAAGTTAAAAATGTATAAATTGTTCTTGTGTAAATTTGAATCTATTTGAAAAATAATCCCGTGTAAATATGAACCCATTTCAAAATAAAAAACTTAGGCTAAAATACTTAGACCAAGGTTTTTTAACATCATTTAAACATGGATTTAATCAATCAATTGAGACCAGAGGTTATTATATAAGAATCAAATGAGATCATATTATTTAACAAACTAAGGATTAATTTGGCATTGAAGCATAAACCCTGAACACCATTTATTCAAATGAAACTCTATTAAACTTGTAACATAGAAACACAATAATCAAACATTAGCACATTGGATGAATTCAAACAAATATTATATGTAAACATGTCAATTAAGCCAAATGAGAACCATGATATTCAACTAATGCAGTTTGATCAACTTGAATTCATAATTTATAATACAATTTGTAAAATTGAACAAGGGTCCTCATTTTTCAAAAATGGGAGTATGTTGACCTCAATAAATGGTGACTTTTAGGGAGAATATTACAAAATGTTATAACTCAGATAATCTTAGTTTAAACTAATAACAATATTATTCATTCCACATGATCAAGTACCATCATTAAGATCAATTCATGATTAAAATAAGTCTTACAAATATAGAATTGGGCTCAAACATCGAAACTTAGTCATGTTATGTGTGTGCTTTGATTCATTCACTGATTGCCATGGAATTTAGAGAATAACTTCCAGATTTTATGACCTTAATCATTAATATTAACTTATAGCATATTTATATTTTCATTATGAATCATGATTTATGAAAAGGGAAGGTTTTTGCATTGCTCTACTGCTAGCCAAGAATCAATAGCCCCAATATAGATACCTTTGGCTCCACTCAAGGCCTTTCTCCACTTCTAGCTAGACATCCATAGCCTCGATGGAGGTTACTAGAATCACCTTTGATTAGAAATATTTTAATTTTTTAATAAAGCTCTTATTTTGTATTTTTCAAGTATATTTAGCTTTTAGTAAAGGTTGGGAACTAGAATTAGCGAAGTTTTAGGATTTTTTCAAATGCTTGATTTTTAGACAATCATCCTTGGTTATAAACTTCATCCCAAGTAATATTATTCTTTAAGTGCTAACATGAATTTGCTCTAATAATTTAAACTTTCAATCAAGCATATGCAATCCTTATCATAATCAGGGTTAGATCAAAACAAGGTTTAAGATCTTAAGGAATAATTAACCCAGATATCAATCCTCACCAATTTCTCAAAACCATAACATCAAGCTCTAATTTATATAATCCATGATCAACTAATGCTTAAGATTCATACCTACATCCTTGATTTGACAATTTACTTTGATTAACTACATGTATTGGAGCTAGAAACTATCTTGAAAAAAGACTTATGAAAGTAGGGAACAAAATAAAAGAAAACAAACACACAACAAGAAAAATAGACAACAAGTGAATACATATTTACAAGAACTATTTATAAACAAGGAAAGTGAAAGAAACTAATCTAATCCTACCTACACTAACTCTAACTAGTCTTAAAAGTTACTCCATAAAGATTTATGGTGGAGCAATAGAGAAATAATGCTTGAGGTATTGCCCATTAGTTGGAAAAGTGAACTCTAATCCTTGTAAGTCTTTGAGATTGAAGGTATTATCTCCTAATGTCTCAGCAATTTGATAAGGGCTAATCCATAAAGGACTAAATCTCCCATGTTTTCCTTTGGATATGAGACTTTGTCCCATAGGAGAATTAGGTCTCCCTACCTAAACAACTTAATCTTTGAATGCTTGTCAAGCCATTTTTTGACTATCGTTTGATGTCTATTAAAGTTGTACAATGCTTATTCCCTTTCATCCTCCATTTTAATGATGTCGAGCAACCTTGAATTATCATAATCTTGGTCTTTGTCTATATACTCTTACATGAACTTAAAGGTTGGTAGTTTGAGAGTGATTGGAAATATTGGCTCTTAACCATACACCCAAATAAATGGTGATGCTTTTAGATCTTGTTTTACTCTATTTATATCCACTTAAAGAACATATTTAACCATTTATGCCATGTTCTCGATTGCTGGGGTGTAGACTTTTTGATAACTTTCATCAAGTTCTTATTAGTTGACTCTGAAACTCCATTACCTTGAGGGTAATGATTTGATGAAAAATTGAGAATGATGTTGTTATCATAGATCTACTCAGTCATCTCAATAGATATAAATACTGATCCATTATCAAAAACTAATGATACTGGTGTCCTAAATCTTGTGCAAATGTTTTATTCCAAGAATTTGATTACATCTTTAGTTTTACATTATTTAGTTGGTATTACCTATATCCACCTGGTATAATAATCAATAACAATAAGAACATATTTATGTCCCTTTGAATAATTGGGTTTAATCACCCCTACAAATTCCAAACCCCATTGAGCAAAAGGTTTGTCAATTAAAATAGGATTCAATGGCATAACTGCTATTGGTTCCTTTGTGTGGAAAATTTGACATTGATGACACTCTCTAACATGTTTATGTGCATCCTTGAAGATAGTGGGCCAATAATATCTTTCCCTTAGGATTTTATAAGTTTTTTTTAGAGGGTTGTCTACTCCCAAGTTTCTCATGAAAAGTACTCAATATCTTGATTGCTTCTTCCTTTAAAACACATCTCATGTATATGCCTTCATAATTATTCTTGAAGAATACCCCATCCTTGATCAAGAAATGTTTTTCCTTGAGCCTTAAAGATCTTTTTTGCTCTCTGATCATACCTATAAGATAAGAACCATTAACTAGTAAATGAATAATTGCATCATATCGATCATTTGGTTCAAATTCTTGTTGATCAACTTGCATGACATTCACTTTAGGATTATTATTAGCACTCATTTGAATCAATATTTGACATCTCAATAATTTGGTAATTTTTATTTCAATATCATAATATTGGAGTATATACATCCACTTACCTCTTCTCTCTCCCAATTCAAATTGACTAAGCATAAGTTTAGAGGTAAGATTTGGCAATATTGCATGCACTTTATTCCTAATAATATAGTGTCTAATTTTTTAAACTTCCTTAACTAAAGAAAATATTTATTTTTCAATATTATTAAAATTAGTTCTTATAAATGCAATTGGATGATCACATTTATCTATTTTCTAAGTTAAAATAGCAGTTATAGGATGTTTTGAAGCAAAAGAATAAAGATAAAAATATTTTGTGAAATTAGGACTTCTCAACACTGGTGCTTGTCCTATTGCTTTTTTAATGTCCTTGAAGAATTTATTTGTATATTTATCTCATATGACCTTAACATCCTTCTTCAACATGTCATTAAGTGGATTCACAATTTTTTAAAACTAGAAATGATTTTTCTCACAAAAATGATTTTCCTAAAGAAAGACTTTAATTCTTTTCTATTGTTAGGGGGTTCTATTATGGATATGGCATCAAATCTATCAGTATCTATAGAAATCATATCTTTAGTTATAAAATGTCCTAGTAACTTCCCTTCTATAACATAAAAATGCTTTTCTTGGGACTAAGTGATATTTTATACCTTCTACAATATTCAAATACCTGCTACAAATACATAATACGGTCTTCCCTATTTTTAGAAAACGCAGTTAGATCATCCATATATATAATGATGCATTTATCTATGAGACCTTGAAAATCATGGCCCATATCTCTCTGAAAAATTTCTCCTACATTTATTAGTCCAAAAGGCATTCTTTTGTAAGCAAAAGTGCCCCACTCTGTTGTGAATGCATTCTTCATTCTATCCTTCTTGTTTACAAGTACTTGATAATATCTTGAAAAAACATCTAAGAAAGTCATCATAACAGAACCGCTAATAATTTGAATGACCTGGTCAAGGGAAGGTAAGGATAATTTTCCATTTCAAAAGATCTATTCAAATTTCTAAAGTCTATGCATAATCTAATCTCTCCATTCTTCTTTCTAACTGGTACTAAGTTAGCTACCCAATTAGAATGTCTAATTGGAAACACTATTTTTAAATATAATATCTTATTAACTTTTTTATATATTAATGGTTCTAAAATAGGTTTGATAGGTCTTTGCTTTTATCTGAAAGGTTCACAAGCTTCTTTTAATGGAATGGTATGGGTACTGACTCTAGGATCAAAGATATTTAAGTCTTTATAGGAACATACTATAACATATTTGTACTTGGTTAACAACTCTTTAACCTTTCTATACTCTTCATTTATTCATGTTGTACCAATGTTTACTAGCTGAGGTTGACCTTGGGTTTCTATGTGAACTAATTATAATCTTTCCCATTCACTTTAATAGATTCAACTAGTTTGTCTTGATCAAAAAATCTTTCTAAGGCAATCATGCCTTTGGAAATTTTGTTGTCATTCAATTGAATAATCTTGCCATCAACTTTTTCTTCATCAAGATAATTCTCATTGACCTCATAAATAATATGAGACTCAAATACTCCTAAGTTATTCATGAACTCAATTATATATTGATCATCACTAAATACCTGTAAATGATTGACATTGTCAAGAACTAAGGGACATAGAACCAATTCAATGCTAAAATTTTCTAGTTTTAAATCTTGATTTAGCATGAGGTTGGCTGCAACTAAAGCTAGTTCATCATTAGGCTTGTTATCTTCTCTAGGAATTTAAATAATGTTAAAGTCATCAAAGTACTAAATCAAGTCCCATACACCAAATTTATATTTCTTAAGATATGACAATTTGCATTGGTATTTACTTTTAACCCAATTTACTACAAGTTCAAAATCACCATACACTAGTAGTTCTTTGACTTTGTGCTTAATGGAAAATTATAATCCTATGATTAAATCTTCATACTCTACCAAATTGTTAGTGCAAGAAAACTAAAGTTTGTAATAAGAATTAAATTCTTTCCCAATGGGATTGATTAGAATAATTCCTACTCTAGATCTAGATTTACATCTAGCACCATCAAAATATAATTTCCACAGTCCAAGCATGGCATGAGAGTGTTTAGAGTCACATACCTAGGGAGTATCAAGTGTGTAAACTCCTAAATTAGAATTGACCATGTTGACCCTTTCATTTTCTACATTATACTCAGTGATCATGTGTTTCATTTTTGGTTCCCTTTTAATCCAAATTTAATTTGTAACTCTCTTCCATGGAAGCCACATATGAGAACAATCAATTGACATGTACCCATTTAAAAACTTAGTCCAATATTTGTTTAACAACATCCCATAAGCATCTAATATGTCCACAACTTGACTGTCTATGAATTTATACACTCTTGGTTTCGAATCATGCTTCATGTGAACATTCAACAATTCACCAATTACTTTAACTCTTGATTTGTCTAATTGAGTAACTCTTCTATTAGACTTAATAGGAGTTAAACCTAGTTTTTCACAAATAAATTTTGGCATGATATTTAGAGAGGCACTTGAATCTGACAAATAAATATGTAAGTTTTTACCAAAAAATTTAATTTTTAGTAAGAAAGGTGGAACATCTACCTTATTATTGTACATCAATACATTGGCATTTGCAACCTTTTGTGATTTACTAGGTTTTTTACTTAAAGATTCTAGCAAAAAATATCTTTGTTTAGTAATTTGAGTCAACTCATGTAAAGTGATATTAGCTTTAATATTTTTAATATCCTTTACTATATTTTATCCACTCCTAGTAGAAGAATTAGATGAATCAAAATTATTTCTAGAGTTACTTCCCTTTGGAGGTTATGGATTGTTGTCTGTTGTGGGATCAAGAGGAGTATGAAAGTTGTTTGGTGGAGTTGAAATAGTCAATGATTTATTTTTTTATTTATTCCTCAATGGATAAGTCATCTTTAGATGTTATTTAATAGCATGCATCTACTTTGGAGTATCTTTAGGTTCATTCTCATCTTAGAATGGGAAGTCAAAAGTCTCCACCATAAAAGTTGTGTCAGCAGATTTAGATGCCTTTAAAGAACCATATGTATCTACAACATTATATTTATTACATCCACCTTCAAATGTATCTAATTCATCTTGAAATAATTCAAAATCATTATAAAATTCTATACAATCCAATTCACCATGCTTTGAAGTGTTATGAACTCTACAATATTTAGAAGCTACATCACAAATATTTATTTTAGGACCATTATTATTGGTAGATGACTAATTATTGTTGTTTTTATTATTATGAAACTTATTCGTGGGTTTGTTGAACCTCTGATAATAAAAATTCCTATTTAAACTTTTTTCATTACCTACTTGTCTTTGCAATCGAAGAAAATTGGTGCTAAGATTTTGAACCATTTTGAGTATGGAGTCATTTTCATTCTTAGGTGTCTCTAACTTGTTAACTTGATTACTAGTACTATCTATTGACACCATATCTCTTTGATCTTGTGGATGAGGTCCACTTGCAATGTTATTTAAGAATCCTAGGTTTTGACTAGGATGAGCATGACTCAAAGGTAATTGGTTTAAAACTAGTGTTTGATTCAAAACAAGCATGTGCTGATTAGAATTTGGAATGAAATTTAGTATAGGAAAAATTAGATTGACATTGGGAATAATATATGCTAGTTGACCTTGGGGTTGCATTTGATCACTTATTTTTATAGCTTCAGCATAGGCTAAAGCCAACATATTTATGACTCCAACAAATATTTTTGGGAACACAGAAGTCATGGGATCTAAATCATCCTTATAAATCTCTAAAGCTAAAGCTTCATTAGGCATATAAGGATATATGGTTCTATTAAATATCTTCTGGAATCTAGCATTGAAAGCTCTAATGGTTTCACTCGAATCTCTTTTCACCATAGTGAATTGTTGATAAAGGATACAACGACTGATGATATTTCCAAATTGATCAATTAAAATATTGTTGAAATCATTCTAGCTGGTAATGTAATTTTTGGGAAGGTTGAGAAACTAATCATATTCTACATTTTTGAATGTAAAAAGAAACAATCTACAATCAACATCTTCATGAACAACATTTAACAATCTTAAAGCAACCTTAAAGGACTTGATATGGTCTTCAAAAGTAACCACACTTATAGGACTGAAAGAATACAAATATTTCTCAATATTTCTAGGTAAATCATGTACCTAACCATACACATTGATTGAAGATCCACCTAACCATGCCATACCTTGATAAGGGTTGAACACAAGAGTACCACAAAGAGGTGAAGTAGGTTGAGATTTGGAAACCCTGCACTTACCTTTATCTACTCTTTATTTCCTATGAATCTCTAAATAAAGAAGAGGTAACCTTGTTTTGGACCTAGACCTATTCCTTATTCTTGGCATTTACAACTTGTAAAACCTTATCTTTACAAATAATGATGATTAAATTTATACGTTAAGATATTTTTTCACAAATTCATTAAATTTTTTCAAAGAACAATTATATTTAATTGAATTATATTAAATATACCTCCAAAATTGTGAGTATGAGTTATCTTTACACTTCTAAGTTCAAACAAACCTAACTTTGCAAAGAATCAACCAATCTTTGAACAATATTGCTATCACTAACCTCAAACATGTCATATTCACAAAGCTTAAACTACCTTTGCAATAATTTCTCATAAATCTTAAAAGAATAACTATATTTAGCTAAATAATCCTAAATATTGGTCTAAAACCATGAATATAAATTATGTTTACATAATTGAGCTAAGAAAAACAAAAATATGCAAAGAACCAACTGATCTTTGAACAAAATTTATGAAAATTAGCTAAGATACTTCAAATTCACAAAGCTTTAGCTTAATTCCCTCCTTCTAGCACTAGTGAAACATTGACTGTTGATGCCTAAAAGTGTATCATAGGGTTTATAGAGTGTTTAAAACACTTCTCATTTCTAGATTCAAAGAATCCATTAGATGAGTAGTTGGTTGTGATTTTGAAATCTTTGGTGGAATAGTGGCAAAGCAATTAACTATTTCACAAAATGATAATATAACTGGTTGTTGGGAGAAACCATGGTCTTAAAGCTTGCTTGTGAAAGATGTTATTAATTTGAACTAAGTATAGTGAATTATGATCAAAACCTAAAGTTTAAATTTTAATCTTACATGTATATTTACAATGAAAGCTAAACTATAGTGATTATATAAAAAAATGAGCAAAAGAAAGGGTAGGGTAGATAAGAAAGGTATTTATGATCTTTAGTCTAGACATTATGACAAAGATTAAATTTCATCAAAGATATGCACTCAAACCAATATATGACATGAATATCCAAATGCATAAATCCTATCATATACTAGGCAAATGTTTAAGGATTTTGAAGCAATGCAAATAAGAACTCAAATTCACTTTAAGTATTTGCTTCTACAAGAAAATAACATTAACACATGTTTAGGAAAAGCAATGGAAATGAAATGAATCTAAATTCTTCAAACAACCTAGCATGAGCACAAGTTGGTAACTTTGCATTCATACATGCAAATCTAGAATCCATAAAAATAATTCAAATTTAAACTTCAAACTAGGTATTTAAGGAAGTAGCTATGATAATAAAATAAACAAAAAAATATGAGACAATCCTTGTAGAATTCCCTTACTTGCATTAATTTTCTCAAAATTTATAAAGTAGTTTTTGCTCTAAAACTCCCTCCTCTTTTTTATAAATGACAATAACCCTTTTATATAATACCTTAAGTTATGTCAGTCAATCATATCAAATGATAATTGAACAAGTGTCAGGGATAGTTGTCCTTCTACAACATTCTAGAATTAGACACTTTACAAATGGATTGACCTATAAGCAATGCAATTTACAAGTTTGCACATGATTTTACAAGATGTAATATTCTTTTTTCAAATGATATACATGTTATGTTACAAAAGGAATATACTAAGTCAAAATATTTGACTTTGAGAAACTCCTATTGCTACAGTCCCTTATATTTGCTCTAGGATCTTCATTGCCTTGCCATGTTGATCATCAATCATCTTGTAGTTGATGATGGGCTCCATGAAAATTTCTTCTTCTTGATTTGCCAAATCCTTGATGCCTTTTTCAGCTCTAAGGCCTCCTTAATGCTTCTAGCATCACCAATCTTGTCCTATGCAGATCAGATCATGTCTAAGATTATTTTATTATCTTCCCTTATTTCTCCCTCACTTTTTCTCTTTACCTCTTGCATTAACTGATTATCCCTATGTGTAAAATCCTCATCTATTATCGAGCCAATGGGACTAATGGTAGTTGGGTCTTGGATCATGCTACCCAATATATGCATCATTTGGTTCTCAAGCTGTTTGAAATCCTTAGAAAGATCCTCCAAGCTCTTGGACTATTTGTTCAAACCCTTGATCTTCTCTATCAATATAACCATAGCCATATTTAAATGTGCCAAGCTAATTGTTTTAAATCCAAGAATATAGTTCTCTATCAATATATTAACCAATTCCTTTACCTTATTGTATGGACCCTATCATTGATTCATTTGGTTCATAGCCATAACACTTTTCTTGCTCACCATATCTTACTTAGACCTTGTTGACTTTAGAGAGCTGAATATATCATACATAGTGTCCTCAAACTCATTGATGTTATATCCTAGATCAAACAAAATGGATTACTCCTATAGATTCTTATTTTTCTACTTTATGCCTTTGATAATAACTTATAACTATTTTGATTGTGTTTGAACCAGCTCCAGGACATCCTCCTCAAATATTGGATCCTGACTAAGTCTGTCTTTTCTCCTAGCTCAAATTAGTCAAGGGTTCCACCTTTTGATATATGATTTCTTCACCACCATGCCTGACCTTTTTCTCAATCACCCTTTACAAACTAGTAGTACTTGGATCAAACCTAACCCCAACTGAAGATTGGGTCACAAGTGGAATTGGGATTTCTACCTATGATTGGGCTAACTGACTAAGAATATCCAATCTCCTTACCTCTTCTTCTTGTAGAGAAATTATCAATGGCTTCAATTATTGTTATATTGGGATGTTATTAGCCTTCACCATAACCCATGGATGATGAATAATGGGAAGCTTTTCTAATCTTGGTTCATAAATGAACCACTTAAGAATAGGTGGACCATATAATATGTTTTCCTCACTAAAAAAGTTGAATTCACTCAAAGGTGGTGTGATGGTTACCTTTGGTTTCTTTGCTTTTGGAAAAATGGTAGTCTTGGCTTTCCTTTTAGGAGGATTAATAACCATCAAGTCTAAAGATTTCTCTTTCCCTTTATCTTGCTTAGTTTCTTCAACACTTATTTTTTCTAAATCTGAATCTATCTCATAAGTCATAGATAACATCTTATGTGTATTTTAAACATATTCATTAGGATCCAATGCTATCATCTGGCCTCCTCTTTTCAATTTTATGTTTTACTTGTACCTCTATTGTGGAAATCTTGAAAGAACCAAGATCAATCAAGTGATACTACCTAGGGCCTAGTTTCCACCTATCTTCCATTTTCTAGTACCTATCTAATCTAGACTCAAGCCTTATGTTGTGTTCTTTTAATCTCTTAGTAGCTTCATAAATTGAGGATGATTTAATATATATGAAATCAAATGAACTGGGCTCATGTTCATATGGTACATTCAAAATACCCTTAATCTTCAAATGTTTTTTTACCCTCCCATAAGGGTCCCATTATCTAAGATCATCCATCTATAGGTTGAAAGACATCTTGTGTTTTGAGGCAACCTCAACATGATCCCACTTTTTGAATATAGTTTTGCCAATTCACATAAGAAAACTATGTAGGAGACCTTTTCTCTTAGTTTTGAAAAGACATCTATACCATGGAACAATTGATAAGCTACTTCTTGTTCAACTAACTTATCAAGTACATAGACTGGTAGTTTGAGAGGAGAATTTTGAGTTCCTTCAATCCTTATAATAGTATAGTTAGGGTATAACCATATATCCACCATAGCTTCAATATATTTCTTGATCAAAGGGATAAGTCTCTCTATAGGAATGCCAATTATAGCTTCACTTAATGTAGTGTAGCTAGAATCACAAATGAACTGGATGTGATCTCTATACTTATAGATGTGAAATTTCAAATAGTATTGGGAAATAATCTGAGTACCACTTGGAGACCATTCTATCTGGTTGGAAATCTTTGTGGTTACACATAGGGCATCTAAAATATAGGACATCATGTAAAATAATATTCTTACTATGCCTAATTATATGTATTTGTCTACTTAGGGAGATGATAATTATCTCACCCAATGGAGGAACTATCACCTCTTTAATGATGAAATACACTATGGGAATCCACATTGGATTTACATATGATGTATTTGCACATTCATTCAACTTGTTAAGCATGGTCATCACCATCCTAATTATAGGTCTAATTGACTTATTGGGATGTTCTTTGCAGGGTCTATAGTAACCTAGTTACCAAATTTTAACCACATAGCTAGGGTATCCATCATTTTATGCTCTTTAGCCCATGAGTTTTGGGTTTGGGCAATTTATAATAAGATTTGAAAGCAACTAAGGAAATGTAAGCAACTTTCCTCTAATTATGTTCATTAATTAACATACCTTTATCTATCTTAGATTCCTTAAAAATGGGACCAATAATATCAATATAATAAGTACCTCTAGTTTTGTAGCTACATAATGAAGTCTAGTCATTTGGATAGATACAATATCATCATACAATCTCTTTGTTGAGAGGATCTTATCTTCTTCCTTAGTGATCACTAGTTGGTTTTCAATTGTCTAGAATAATTGTTGTCTCTTGTAGTCAAACAAGAAAATACAAACTTAGTGTCATTTGAACACTCATCCTTTAACATCTGATGTCAAATATAGCTCAACTACTTACTTTGAAACATGCTTATGAGTCACCATTTCTATCATTCCAATTGAATTATTCTTTTTCACACAATAGTTCAAATCTTCAAGTTTAAACCAATGAATCTAGGGATAAATTAGGGTTATCCATATGCTCTTTGGTTTTTTTAGAGGTTTACATAGAGCTCTAATGGTGGAAAAAAAGTTTGAAATGTGATATTTGATAAATTAGATTGTATTTGTATTGCACATTTATACCTTTTGCATGCTTGAGTCCACAAAATATCCTAATATGACATGTTTTGCTTATGTGGCATTACCATGTAATGCTACTCATTTATTTAAAATGTGACCATTTATCACTTTTGGACACATGTCATTACCTCATACAATCTTTAAACTTGATCAAATTTATACTGTTAATCTCTTAAGAAGTCCTCTAACCCTAACTCTATCACTGGTTATTGATCTTCCTTTTGATCTTTTGAGATCGGGACACTTGTTAGCTTTGTGGGCTCTTTTTGTACCTTACAAATAGTATTCATCATTTAAATGCTCTCACAACATGTGACAACATATTGTTCAATTTGGGATCTTTAAATTATTAACACTACTCACACCATTGATCTTGAATATATGATCAATTTTAGGCCATTGATCTTCCTTCCATTGGATTAGACTCACACCATTGATCTATCGAATGCATGATCAAGCATAACCATTAATCTTTGTCTTTATATACGAGCTCAAACATGGGCCATTGATCTACTTGATCAGTTATCAATATTGTGACATTTGTCCTACTTGCATTCCTTCTTAGTATCCTTGAATTGTTGACCTTTCATCACCTTCAGATCTCCATTGCTCTATTAAATGCATACCGTCAATCTCTAAGCTTGACTTATTGAATCTAGTTTTCATTCATGTGTTGTTAATTTATTTTGGATTCACCAATATTGTGCCACTTGCCATTATTTCATTATTCTTTAGGGTATTTGAAAATTTGACTCAAGAAATTTCTTGCACCATTGATCTTTGATACGAGCTCTTGAGATCTTGCCACTTGGCAACACCATGTTAAACTCATTCCTACCAACAATAAAACCAGTAAGGTAAGGGATCATGAGTATAAATAACTTAGGATAAAGTTTTAGATTAAGGTTTTTGTCATATTAATAAACATGATTAAAGCTTAAACTAAATTTTAAAATAGGTTTAAAATATATAAAATGTTATATGTAAATTTGAATCCATTTTAAAAATAATCCCACATAAGTATGAACCCATTTCAAAATAAAAAACTTAGGCTAAAATACTCAGACTAAGGTTTTTTAACATCGTTTAAACATGGATTTAATTAATCAATTGAGACCAAAGGTTAATATATAAAAATCAAATGAGATCATATTATTTAACCAACTAAGGGTTAATTTGGCATTGAAGCATAAACCTTGAACAATGTTTATTCAAATGGAACTCAATTAAACCTGTAACATAGAAACACAATAATCAAATATTAACAACATTAGATGAAGTTAAACAAAGATTATGTGTAAACATGTCAATTAATCCAAATGAGAACCGTAATATTCAAATAATGCACTTTGAACAATTTGAATGCATAATTTCTAATACAATTTGTAAAATTGAACAAGTGTCCTCTTTTTTCAAAAAAGGGGGTATGTTGACATCAACAATATGTAAACCCATGGATACATAATGTCAAGGAAAATATCACATCCTAGATTAGTCAAGAGCTTAATCATGAGTAGCTATATGGTGTTTATTATTATATGGCTCAGTTTGAACTACCACATGTTACTAATACACATTAGAGGGCTCAAATTATTTCTTTTGTTCCTCATACACCTAAACCTCACAACTATCTTAGCTCATAGGTCAGGGACGAGGAGGAATTGCCTAATTTCCTTCCTCTTGTCTTGGTTGATGAGGTGTCTAACCTTATATAATAACACCAACTTAGACTATGTGGTTTACTATAATCCTAGGGTGAATATTAAAGTTAAGATATGAGCTAAGATAGTTGTGAGGTCTAGGTGTAGGAGGAACAAAAGGAATAATTTGAGCTCTCTAATGTCTAGTAGTAACATGTGTTAGTTAAAACTAAGCCATACAATAATAAACACCATATAAATACTCATGATTAAGCTCTTGAGTAATATAGGATGTGATCTTTGCCTTGACATTATGTATCCATGGGTTTACATATAGGTGAAATATTTGACAAGTTATAGACAATGGACATGTAAATAACACAATGAAAATTTAAATTAAAAAGTTATATGTGTGTGTGTGTGTGTGTGTGTGTGTGTGTGTGTGTGTGTGTGTGTGTGTGTGTGTGTGTGTGTGTGTGTGTGTGTGTGTGTGTGTGTGTGTGTGTGTGTGTGTGTCTATACACACACACACATACATGGACATAAAAAAATCATGAATATGAAATCCTAATGTAAGAGTCACAAAATAAGAAAACCCTAATGGCAAGCTAAGGTTTACTAATATGTTTTATCAAAATTGGGGAACTAAGATAATGTTAGACCCTAATTAGATAAACTATTATGCAATATAAAAATGCTACATATATGCAATAAATGATATGAACTAATTTATAACTTACTGAATATGTAAAATAAAAAGGAAAGCATAAGCTTAGCCAAAAAAATGATATGCAGATTATTTCTATAATTAAAACATATAGGGAGACTATGTTGACTAAGTATGGACCTAGAAAAATAGTTGATAGGGATTTTAGACATGAGTGTTGTAATTGGATAGTAGAATAATGCATTTTTATCCCTGGAAGAACCCAGGGTGGGAAAAACTCATGTGCATTGTTATCCATTTCCTACAACATTCCTATTATGGTTGAACTGCTTCGGTCTTTCTTAGTTATTGGTTTGTGTTGGTTGCAATGTTTGTAGTTGATTGGGATGTTGGTCATTTCCTTGATTAGTACCTTTATTTTGATTAGTTGAATTAAGCTTGATAAATCCTTTATTGATGAGCACCCTCTCAATTAACAAACCTTATCAATGATCTCTTTAAACGTATGTGCACATTACAGTTCCAGATGATAGGCTATCTCACTATGCAAATTTTTAGTAAACATAGTGGCTAATTGTTTATCTAGTAAACTATGAGTGAAGTAGCTTGCAAGGGCTCTCCATCACTATAAATAACTTGTAAAACTCTCTCCATATTTTTTCTTTGCTTACATTAAATCCACCAATGAAATCTCATGCTCAAGATTATACAAAAATTGATACACAAATTTATCAAAAAGATCATCAAAGTCCTTTACTAAATTCTTGGGCAATTTAAAATGCCACTCCCAGGTTTGTCCAACCAAGCTCCTTGGAAACAATAGTAAAAGATATATGTCCCTATATGCCATTGGTTGACAGGCGATAAAGAATTTGGTCAAATGAGCCTTAGGGTCACCTTTCCCTTTGTATTTGTCAAATTTCAGTGGCTCATATCCTAGAGGAAATGGTATCTGTAAATACTCCATGTTGAATGGATAGGAACACACGCCATCCAATTTGAACTTGTTAGTTTTTTTACTATCTTGAATGGTAGCAATTGCATCCTTCATCTATTGTAATTCTTGGGATAGGAAACTAGATAGAATATTATTTTGAGGGAGAATTTGGGTTTAGATAGATGGTTGGGAGCTCACCAATGGGACACTTTGACCAGGGAAATATGGAGATACTTGTTGGAGTATATTGGTTGGGTTGGGGAATGGACCAAGAATATGCATATATAGATTAAGATGTACATGAAATTACACATTTGGTTGTAAGATGTTCTAGTTTGGATTGGTGATAAAGGTTTGACCTAGGGGATTTTGTGGTTGGGATGGAGGGATATAACTATACAATGCTTGTTGTGGTTGAAAAGGGACATGCTACCAACTAATCAAACCTTGCTGTTGAATGGGAACTTGTGGACCAAGACCATGTCTCTAGATTTGTGACACATTTTGAACCAATGGTTGTCTAGTAGGTACCTGAGAAACATGGGGACCTCTTTGTTGCATGAATCCCTAGGAGAAAGTGGAAGTGGGTTGTAGATTCGACATCTATCATTGACCAATATTTGCATGTTGTTGACTAGTCATTTCTTAGTTTTGAATTGGCATATTAGTCTGTGACTGAAGAGGTATGTTCACCATTACTTGGTGAGGTGGAATATTTGTTTCCCTTGATTGAGGTGGTAATGTATTTATATTCTATTGCATTGGTGCACTAGATGGTGTCTGTAGTTTTGGAATACTACTTGTCACCTATTAAGGGGGAGTAAGGTTTATCACATTCTATTATTGAGGCATGACATTAGCCATTATTTTATTACCTAATCTCATAGGTTGTACATTTGAAGAAGCAGCTAGTTGAGTACCACTTTGATCAATATTGGATGCTATTTTCACATTATCAACTACATTGGCTCACTATTCAATGTAAAGGCCGAAGACACTTCTTCAATAATAGGCATATGCATCAAGTTATCTATTGAAGTGGTTTATATGAATGGGTAGGAACTTAGATTTTTTTATCTAGTTAACTCTATCAACACTCCTGTCAAAGGTAATAGGTTAATAAGAGGCTTACTCACCATGTCCATCTAATTGAAATCATGTGCTAAATTCAGGTAGGTTTGATATGCTATTTGCATTTGGTTAAAGTGGTCTTCCATGATGTTTTTGCCTCGATTAGATATATTAGGGTATTGATACATTGTTTGGACTAGAGCCATAGGATTACTAAAAGATACCTATTGATTCATAAATGATATTGTGGGGTACTCTTACTAGACTTGGTAAATTTTCATGGGGGAAGTTTGTTGGAAACTTGGCCCCTACCTCAATGGCTCTAACCAAAATTTCATCTTTATTTTCTAAAAAATGTTGCTCAAATAAAAATAGATCATACATGGAAGATGTATTAGTAGAATATAACTATTGAAGAACTGGCTTGTCCACTGTGGGTATTGTATCTAGGTATTGCATATTTTGCTCTTGGTCCTATTATGTGTAAGGTGGTGTGTTAACCAAATAATTAGCCAATGGATCCTAGTTTTATTCCCCTAATTGAGTATTATAAGAGGGATAAGAATCTATCTCATAAGCTACACTATCTGCATAGGGGTCTTACACCATTTTTTCATATGCAACTACATTACTAATCCCTGGATTGTACATGAGTCCACTACGAGTGTAGGAATACATGTTGGGATCCATAGTCAATGATTTGTGATAAAAGGTCAAGGAATTATACAAACTCTAAAAAGGACAATGTCTAAATTAGATGATGTTCTAACTTGGTCTAGATTTGTCAAAAGGATCAATAGGTTTATGTAAAGGTTTGGGAGAAAAAAAGTTAGCGTAAAATATCTTACATTTCACTATTCACACAAAAGGTAAGAAAGTAAATGGTCCAAAAATCAAAATTCCAAACTCTAAGGTGAAAGTGTTTCAAATTAGTATAATCTAGGAATTAAAAAGTTGCTAGGTCTTTTGGCCAAATGTGGTGTCAAAAGCTAGGCTCAAACAAGGCATGTGCTAGGACTCTTGGCCAAATAGCGTCAAAAGCTAGACTTTGAAAATTGATGAAAGTTTTTAATGTAATAGATTTGAAACACTTATATCAAACACTAGGTATTTGATTCTTGGTCATGAACTTGATCAACTAGGTATAAGGTATGAAACAAAAGGCACTATAGTAATAGTTTACTTTCTCACAAAAAATGGTATAAAACTTGGTTATATTTGACAAACAAGATAGATAAAAGTGAATGATATAACTGTGTTTTAGACAAACGATCACAAAAGTACACTTGGATTAGTCTAAAATTGTAGGAACAAATTTAGAAGTCTATGCAATAGGATCTATGAAATAATTTTTGAAATGATTTGGGTAGCGCAATGATACTTTACTACCCAAAAGGTGTGACAAAAAGGTCTATTTCAAAAATGCTATGAGGCAAAGATGTTTTTCCTACAATTTTTATATCATAACACTACCTTTCTTGACTCAAAATGTTGTGGTGTATAGACTTAAAGTGAAAGTGTTTAACATAAAATGGCTTAAGTCTATCAAGTGATGATGATGATTATGAGTTTTAAACAACCTTCAACCCAAATTGGAAATTAAACCTAAGTTCCCTCAAGTTTAGTGCAAATGGTGAACCCACTTAACACATCAACCTTATGAAATTGTAAGGGTGTGATTCTGAATTTATATTATAAGTGAAGGACTTAGACAATGTTGGTAGAGGTCTAGACTCAATTGGGCAACATAACTATGCCAAAGTGGATGATATGACTCTCAAGCTTTTGATGAAATTTGATCAAGGCAAATTGATGATCTCACATCGGCAACATAATGCCTCTTTGTTCAAAAGAAAATTTTGCCTATGTGTTTGGTTTTGGATTATTTGTTTACACCAAGTTTTGACTCCAAAAAAGATTTTAATCTATGACAAGACCAGCTAATTAATTTCTCTTAGATCCTAAACTAACAAGATTGCTTGGTATTTTTAGAATCTATCAATATATGTCATTTGAGAGGATTTTAAGTGTTCATCCAAAAGTAAATTCACATTATATAGTATATTTCTTACACTTGCCCTTCTCTCAAATGATAGTACTACGACATGGACCTTGAGGCACACCTTGCACCAACAATAATTCCATGGCAAGTGGGGATTTGTCTAAGATTTAATAAGTTTTCAAATGATCTAGGGGAATCAATTTCACAATGACTTTCATGCCAAATAATGTAAAAGAAAAGCAAAGATTTTGGGTTTGTATCACTTGACTTGTTGCAAAAAGCTCTAGTCTTTTTTGTAACCACTACATCTTGTTATTCTCTCAATGTAGTGTGATGTCCAAAGTGCCACTACATCCCATGTATAACTCCAAAGGAACCAAATGAAGTCAATGCCAGGAGATAAAACCCCAAGTCAAAGCTTCCATAAAGAACTTGCTAGAGTTGATGAAGTCCCCCTCGCAAGCCAAAATGCATAAATCAATAAAGCATGCAAGTAGAAAGACTTTAGGGTCATTTTCAAGATCACACAAACTTTGAAAAGTTTTTGGGGAGTGATTTAGATGACTTTATTTCTAAGTCTTAGACTAGGCTACTTTCAATAGGAATGAAACTTTTGATTCTAAGGGTTCCCTATAGGGGATAAATGGAAGAGCATACATGCAATATTTATCTTTTTTCCAAATAAAATCCAATTAAACAACTATTAAAAATAAAAATTGACAAGTTTGTTCAATTTTAAACCCAAATGAAAGGTTCAGTGGTGTTCATTTGACCCCTTGGTCTTAGTTGCAAACTTTGAAAACATTCACCAAAAACATCTAAATTCTTTGTTAAATACCTAAAACAAGATTCCTAATTAATTTTTAAGCATGCAAAGGTGATTTAAACATGTTTTAAACAAATATCAAGCTTGGTCTTGCAACAAAATTATTAGCCATGTCCTTTAGCTTTGAAGTTATTTTGAGTTTGAAATAATAAACTTTGGAAAAGTAGCTCTCAAGTCTATGTTTTTAGAAAAACGTAGTGACCAACATTGATTATTACCACCAATAATAGTTACTCTAGCTAACCAAGATTTAACCAATCAGTTATGCTAACCAACGTTGGTTAAGATAGGTAACTAATGTCAATATTACTTGACGATGTCAGTTACTATATAAAATAGTGGCAAACAAAAATGGTAAAATAAACTTAAGAAATTAAGTGACAAGAGTTTTAAAGGCTCAAATAAATGTTTTAGAGTTATAACATGATCTCCTTCATGTGTAGGATGCATCTGGTCCCACTAGGCATGCCATTATGTGGTCTAGGAATTTGACTCAAAAGAGGATAGTTAGTATGGTATTAGTTCTAAAATGAAAACAAAATGAAATAAACACACTAATAACATAAAATATCTAGGCATAGACACTAAGGAAAGATTAGTTAACAAAAATAAATGAAAAACACAACTAAAAATTAAGGAATAAAAAACAAGAATTCCTTCACCTTCCTTGGATGCTCCAAATGCCTTTGTAGTAGTGGCTTGCTCAGTTTTGTGCTCATGAAGTCCTTAGCAATGGAAGCTTGCATACCTCCATCTCTCCTTGGCACCTTTGGCTTGTGGCTTGGCTTGGCTTGGAATCAATTTGGCATGGTAACACTAGTTGTAAGGTATTTTTGAAATCATTTGTGCATTATAACTTTGTATTATCAAGACTTAGAAATGATCTTCATGGCCTCTCTATTTATATATTTTTGGATTTGATCAGAATCAACCTCAACCATCCATCTCAAGATTGAGATGTTTGGTTTAGGATTAATTCAATTTTTGGAATTAAGTTTATAATTATCCTCATCATGACATTAGAAGAAGGGGCAATTAAGAGGCATGGAGGGCATGAATCTTGATATTTGTGGCATTTATGGCCTAGTGATGTCTTCCCAAGAAATGAGGTCATTTTATGATGTAGATATTCAATATTAATTTACAATAATAAGTATTCAACAAGTTTCCATGGAATTTTTGATTAGACCTTGATTTGGGTTAATTAGCTCTTAAGTATGATTAAGTACTTTATGCATAAATTGATCAAAATGCCTTGTTATTGGTCCAAAATTTGACTAAATTATAATTGGAAGGTGATGTCATATGTGTTGGAGCCATATTCACATTTAATAAGTTACCAAAAACAAATAACAAAGGCACACATCTTATGCAGAAGATTTGTTAAGAAACAACAATCCAAAGCACCCAGGTGCAAAATTGGCATTTTGACTCAAAATGATATGATCAAAGGTAGATATCCCATAAATTTCATTGCCCCATTTAGGGATAACTTAGCCAAAATCAGTATTTGAATATATCGATTTCACATCATTTAGCATGTTTTAGTGTTTTTAGGCCAATTTGTGCATTTTGGGTCAAAATCAGTCAAAATTCTGATTGGAGGTTATCAGTGGCCAGTTTTAGGTGTCTAAATATGTAAATGATCATTTTTACTTGAAATTTTCAATTTATATGAATTTTATCCTTGAAACTAGAATATTAGTGCATGGGCAATGGAATATGCCCTCATGGTATGTGCCAATATCTAATTTTTTTCCACATTTAAAAATTTGATACTGTGATTATGCCGATGATTGAATTGCTAAACGTTTGTTTTATTTTTGTAACTATAACATTTAGTATATTTAAAATTTGTAATGTGTGATTTTTAATTTCAAATTTATGTGCATGGGGAATTCCTCCATTATTGTACCAATATATGAACCTTTGTGGTTGTATTGTGATGTGATAAGTGACTGAGTGTCAATTTTTTAAAAGATTGTAGAGTTGTGCCCCATCTTTCCCCTTTTGAGGTGAAAGATGAGAATAGTAAATAAATTTATGCAAAAGATAAAATGATTTAGAAACATTTGATCTATTATAAATGTGAAACTATTGTGTAGTAGATTGAATATTTTCATTATATTAGTCACATTTGATTATCAATTAGAATTGTCAAAGGCAATGATGCTTATATCACTAAGCATAAAATTGACATATTTTTGAAGTTAGTATTGATAAGTAATTATAATTATGATGCATAATAATATCTCATGTGTGTCTTATTATATCTGATGACACATGATTTTGATTTATATAACTCGAGATATCATTTTCCAAAGTTTGGATTTTCTAATTAGAATTGAGCATGAGTGTAACATATTAATTGAGATATCTTTCTTGTATGAAGCTTTGAATATCAAAGGTTTAGTGATTTGGAATTTCTTTTCTAGAAATAAAGATAAATTGATTATGGGATGTAAATGGAAGCTTGGCAATGGTCAAAGTATATGATTTTGGAAGGATCCCTAGATTCTTGATAGTTCTTTGGATTCTTTAGAACCTTGGAATCAAATTGCCCTTGAAATATCTTCTATTTATGGGGATATGGTATCTTATTATATACATGTTTGCAATGGTTATAAAAAGTGGGCATTATTATATCTAGAGGATACTGCTGATGATACAACTATTATTATTTTGGATTTTAATTTTATTCTCCAAGGAAATTATATTACCAATTTACAAAGGGAGGATGAATTAATTTGGAGTGATTCTTATGATGGTAGCTATCCAGTGAAATCAAGATACTTGAAGCTTTTAAATCTACAAGATATATTGAAACCATCAAGGAAGATTTAGCAAAAAAAAATGATTCCAAAATCAATATTTTCAATTGGTTGAGTCTTCAAAATAAAGTTCTTACTTTGGATAATTTATCCAAAAAAGGTTTTTATGTGGTTAATATATGTGTTCTATGTGAAAATGCTTGGGAATCAGTGAATCATATATTCATGGAATGCACATTTATTTTCCAAGTTTGGAGCTTGTTGCTTCAAAAATTCAAAGTGGCTTGGGTTTTCCCTCTAGAAATTATGGAGGCTTGGCTAGCCTGGTCTTGCCCATTTAATAATAAAGAGCAGGAGCTTTGGAATATGTATTTTCCTCATGTATTATGGGGGATTTGGAAAGAAAGGAACAATAAGATTTTCAAAAATATTCAAAGTTCTTTCTACAGAGTCTCTAATAATTTTTTTTAATGATATAGGAGAAATTCAAGAATATTATATGGAACAAAAGGGATCCTTTTCTGCCATTTGAAAATATTGTAGCTAAAGATTGGAATATTGATATTGAAAAAAGTCCTATAGTTGATCCCAAAATAGATTTGAGAAAGGCTATAAGATGGTTGGCTCCTCAAACAAAATGGATAAAATTTAATTTTGATGGATCATCAAAAGTAAATCTAGGACTTTAGGAAGAGGGGGTGTGATTTAGGATCATTATGGGTATTTCATTTCAACTTATGAGGGTAGTATGAGATTTTAGACAAATCATTTCTCTGAGGCTCTTGCAGCTTTATGGGGGATGTAGGTTACTAATAATTTAGGGTACAAGTGTTTATGTGTTGAGGGAGATTATCTCAATATTATTAATTGCATTAAAAAGAAATCAATGGTGCCATGGTCTATTAGTCATATTATTATTGAAATTTTGCATATTAGTAGAGGATTTAAAAAAATAATTTTTCAACATACTTACAGGGAAGGGAATTTATTGTCAAATATTTTTGCCAACAGAGGGGTGGATTCTAAATAATTCAAGATTTGGGGAAAGTTTGATATTTTACCCAATTATATTAATTATATTCTTAAAAATTAAAAATCTGACACTACCAAGATATAACCAAGGTTTTCAAGAGGGTTTGGCTTGCCTTCGCAAGACTATATGCTTTTATGTTTTTAATATGACTATTGATAATGATTGGGATAATGATTATAATATGTGGAATGATTATTACAAAATCACTAAGAAGTGTGTAGAAGGTGTGTTTATGCATGAGTGTTTTGGGTTTGGGGCTAATAGAATTTTTCTATTTGGTAAAGAAAAAGACACAATGAATAACAAAGGTATTGTGGAGAACAGGAATAACGCTATGACTATGGGGGAGACCTAGACATGATTGAACCTATGAATGTTGATGATATGAGGAAAAAGGAAAAGGCATGGATTATTCTAAAAATAGGGGGTTTAACTTCTTTCATGTAAATTTTTTTTGGATATGACCTACATCTTTCCACTTAATTCATAAAGAATTGGAAGAACAAGGTTGTCAGGATCAAGAATATTTTGGTGGAAATTACAAAGGAGCTAATTGCTAAAGTGATGGGTCTTCACATTGAGGATTATATGTATAATAAATTGACTATTGGGAAATAACAAGATAAGTTAAAGTTCTTGGTGGGTAATGATACTTTGCATGCTTTTCAGGGAGGTGTCAAGTAGGAGGATTTCCCAGTTTCGTTTGATGAGGTAGCCAAACAAATCATAAGTTACATCACTCTTGATGACAAATACAAAGTTGTGTATTATTATCACCTACCCTTTCTAAACTACATGAGGCATCATATTTTTCTAAGCATTCCATTTTATATTTTTCAATCTCTTGAGCATTCTGTGAAAGAGGTTTAGTTAGGTAGGAAAACCGAATCGCTGCATCATGGTGTTATTTTTTTGATTTATAAATTTTTTAATGAATAATATCCTTACCCATAAATTGAGATTAGCAAAAAGAAAAAATGGAATGAAAAGGGTTTTGTGTAGGGGAAAAAAGATAATGATCATGGTTCTGACCAGGTTCTCCCTAAAAGAAATTTAAGAAGTAGGAACAAACTAAATCCTCAAAATAATTTAGGGGATGATGGCGATTCAAAGGATGAAAATGTGCATGGTGGGAATAATATAATTGATCTTGATGATATCAATAATAATCTTGAGAACATTAAATTGTAACCACAAAGTATATTAATCTAGAAGGATAGATTGTAAATATTCAATTTGATCAATAGATTAAGGGGGAAAGTGAAAAAAGGGTTTATATGGTTCAGGTGGTAAACCAAGATTTTGGTATTAATAGGGTTAATACTTAGAAGAATAGAAAGTAGATTTAGGAGAACACAAAGGTGACACCATAAAGAAATCAGAAAAGCATAGATGATATAGTTCAGGGGGTGAATCAATATCTTAGTATAAACAAGCTTGATAGGTTTGCAGAGAAGAAAAAACATATCCAAGAGAATACTAAAGACATGTTACATAAAGTTCTAGTAAGGATGGATTTTGATTTCTTTAAGGAAATTACAACTCATCAAGATAAATTTGAAAGTTTAGAGGATGAGGTTAACTTCCATAAGGCATTCTTGAGATGGTTTATGAAATATCATTCTAGACTTAAACAAGAAGTGAGTAATCTCAAAAAGCAATATGGTTTATATTGTACATGGGAAAGAGAGATTTAGATGTCTTCACACATTGAAAATTTGAAGGAAATAATGATTAGGATGGAAAATGAGAACAAATAACTCAATCAAAATTTGAATATGTTGATAACTTTTAGCAAAGTGAATATTCATAATGTTATGTAAAGTATGCAGGGTTTGGAAAGATTGTTCAGTAATGCTAGTGCTCAAGGAAATGATAGTATCCCCAAGAAAAATATTAAGGGTGAAGCTTCTAATTTTTCTCAGGAGGGACTTGTCAGTGGACTGGAAATCAATTTCTAAAGTTTGATCAATGAATGGACAAATGCATATGATGAGTGGAAAAATAATCATTGATTGTAATAATATTTTGTGAAGCAGTTGTGTATGTGTTGTTTATCTATTGTTTTTGGTCTTTGTTCTCACTTTTCATTACTTTGTTTGTGGTTTGGTAGTCAGTATTTGTCACTTAGGTGACTTTATGTAATGGATTGAGTCCCTTTCAAAATTCACTTTTACATTAGATATAACATATTAATTGATATTGACCAAAAAGTAACTCCAAAATATATATTATATTTAAAATTAAATTTGTAATTTTATTGTCATTATTTATTGATTGATATTTTAGCATTGAATGTTTTGAATTTTTGAGTTGAATAACCACATTATTTTTATGAGTTGAGCCTTTGCAGATTGAAATTGAGTCAGATATGACCAATGATTTGATATGTTTCTAATTGATCATTTGTAATGTAGTGATGACACTTAGTAGACAATTTTTTATAATATTTTGATTTTTTTTATTTTTGAATTTTTTGTCATGGATAATTAGAATATGACATTTTTGTCCTTTTGGGATAGTATTGTAGAGTTCTTACCAATAGTGTCTTGTGTTGGACATTATTTTTTATGATACTATCTATGTTATATGCCTCTATTGGGAGATGTTTTTCATATTAAATTTTGAATGCTTCTTAAATTTTCACATATATACTAAAGTTTTTGAGATTAGATACTGATTTAACTTTGTGTGTTTGCCTGATTGCTTTATGACTTACATTCATGGGAGTTTCACTCTAGTAGACATATGAGTACTTTATTGGAGTTGGGTTTGTGTGATGCCAATTAAAATATATTATAGGAGATTGGTTTGGCACATATTGGTAGATTAGGTTGAATTCCATACAATATGCACTTTATTATTTTAGTTGAGCAACAAAAAATTGATATTTTTAGTTTTTTATTACCAACATGTGAGATGACTGTCATCTTGGAGGATGTGTGGTGTATTCTACAACTTATTAATGTCAGAGAGAGACCTATAGAGATGTATAATTTAGGTTTAGGGTATATGATATGAGTACATAGGTATATGATAGGTAGACCTAAGGTTATCGATCGAAATGGTATAATGTTATTGGATCAGATTGTGTGATTAGATGTTTTATGATTGTAAAATTTTATATGTTTTATGCTAGAATAAACTTTTAGCTATGGATAGAAGATTTATGGCCATATCTTATCACATGTATCACATTTTTTAGGATACTGAGGAGAGTCACACTAGATATTTATGGGGATGCAGTATGTTATCCCACTTGTATCAAGAGATGTACATGTTTAACTTGGAGACTCATAGAGGTGGTCTTGGTACTATGAAATTATTACATGTATGGGCTTATGCATATATTACCATTGTACATCCACTTAGAGTCCATGTTTAATATTTGGGCTCATATAGAATATTTACAACTCAATGGATTCTACCATGGTACAAAGACTATAGACTATAGAGTTATTTTAGATAAATTGACACCTACTATGATTCAATAGAGATCATATTTAAGTTATGGACCATTGCCTAAGGAAAATGAGGAGTTGATACAAGTAGACATTATCATGTGGATACAATATCAATTTGCAGATGTGTATGAGAGGTCTTATAATGAGTGAGTAACCCATCAATTTGGGTTAAATTAAGATGTGTATCCTAAACCTTAACCATGGACATGGATTGTGAGAGAAACTATTATAATAAGTTCAAGGCTAGGGCCCACATGTTTAGATTTAGCTCCTTGTCCAATGAATGAGTGGGATCCCATTATTCCTTTAGCCAATGGTGATGATGTAGGATATAAAATAACCTACACATAGCGGTGGTCTAATTCATGATGGGATATATTATTTACTATTATAGTAGATGATATTATTTTTATACCCCCATCATAAGGTGTTGGGGATGGAGATAGAGTAGATTTTACACCTAAAACCCATCCTACAACATAACCTATTAGTGTAAATGCTCAAGTTACAAATGGCATAGTTGAGCATGGGTATCTATATATTTTTTTGTTACTTGTATCTATTTGATCATCATTTATAAATTTTGCTAATGTACTCACGTGATGTGATATGGTGGGTGATGCCTATTAGTCCTCTATGTTAGTTTTAGCCATTCATAGCTTAACATCAAACATGCCATATGATATAGTATGTATCGTATTGATAGATTGAGCTAATTAGATTATTGGTTAGCATTCCCATTTATTCAATTTATGTGTCATTATAACTACATCATACACTATGGTTATTGGTGAGTGTGATGACCTACATGTAGAACTTGATGTTAGGGTGTGGAGCTAAAAGCTTCACTTAGGCAAACAGGGAGGTTTTCTGTGCATGACAGTCACCGGCGTCAGTAGGCCAAAACTGACGTCGGTCAGGGGATGTAGAAGGGAAACTGACATCAGTGGGAGATCAGCTGACATCGATCACATCCAAGTAGGCAGGGACTGACGTCAATCACCTATGGCAGTCAGAACTACTGTTGATGGATAGTCAGTTACGTGAACGCATTGTTTGCATGATAAAGACTAGTTTGAGTCTTTGAGCTGCTTGTCTAAATTAAGTGTATGCATGAGATCTATATAATAGACTCATGGGCTGTATTGTTAAGTGTTGAACTTGGAGAATCCAAGTGTGGAGCTTGGAGAGTTCTTCCCATGGTGGAATCAAGTAGGATTCCCCATGTATGTGTAAGTAAGATCAGGTTGGTCTGCAAGGAAGTGTGTGAATGCCAGGGTCAGAACGAGATCAGCGGTTGGCCAGGATCCAAGGTGACAACAATACATCAGCAAGATCATGGTGAGATCTACTTGGAGTACCAGTTCATACTCGATTGTACAGATGTATAATGAGGTGAACAATAGCTTGTGTTAGCTGTGTGTTGTGACCTATGAGAGAAGATTACTCAAGTGGGAAGATTACTTGGAGCCCTTGAGGAGGAAGCCTCACAGAGGTGGAAGAAGAGTGTGATCTCTTTATTGTAATTTCCTTTGTAATGAGTTAAATACAATTGTGTGTTGCCTCTCATATTCTGTGTGTTTTCTCATTGATAGTTATTTGTTCTTCTGGTATTTCTGCATGTTTAATTGCTTATACAATGGTAATCATGTGTGCTCTTAAATCTGACAAGTTGTGTTAGAGCTCTAGGGAGTTTCAGTCCCATCAAATGGTATCAGAGCGAGGTTGGACATTCTTAGAGTGAGTTTGACTAACAGATGGCCCAGATCTGCTAAGTGTTGTTGATTACAGGTTACTCACAAGGGTTGCTGATTGAGTGGGAGTATAGCAATGGCAGAAGAAGGTAAGCTGAGGATGAAGAAAGTCAGGCACAGGATTAACACCACAAGGAGTGTGGTGGGATGTCTTCAAGTGGGAGCTTGAAGAGGAATACAAGCTAGGATGCAGATTGGATAGAGTACTGGTTTGGGTATAGGTGCAACTCTTTATCTCCAAGTGGGAGATTGTTAGGGTGTGGAGCTAAAAGCTTCACCTAGGCAAATAGGGAGGTTTTCTATGCATGACAGTCACCAGCGTTGGTAGGCCAAAACTGACGTCGATCAAGGGACGTAGAAGGGAAATTGACATCAGTGGGAGATCAGCCGACATCGGTCACATCCAGGTAGGCAGGGACTGACGTCAGTCACCTGTGGTGGTCAGAACTATTGTTGATGGACAGTCAGTTAAGTGAACGTGTTGTTTGCATGATAAAGACTAGTTCGAGTCTTTGAGCCGCTTGTCTAAATTAAGTGTATGCATGAGATCTATATAATAGACTCATGGGCTGTATTGTTAAGTGTTGAACTTGGAGAATCCAAGTGTGGAGCTTGGAGAGTTCTTCCCATGGTGGAATCAAGTAGGATTCCCCATGTCTGTGTAAGTAAGATCAGGTTGGTCTGCAAGGAGGTGTGTGAATGCGAGGGTCAAAACGAGATCGGCGGTTGGCCAAGATCCAAGGTGACAATAATACATCAGCAGGATCATGGTGAGATCTACTTGGAGTACCGATTCATACTTGATTGTATAGATGTACAATGAGGTGAACAACAGCCTGTGTTAGCTGTGTGTTGTGACCTATGAGAGAAGATTACTCAGGTGGGAAGATTACTTGGAGCCCTTGAGGAGGAAGCCTCACAGAGGTGGAAGAAGAGTGTGATCTCTTTATTGTAATTTCCTTTGTAATGAGTTGAATACAATTGTGTGTTGCCTCTCATATTCTGTGTGTTTTCTCATTGATAGTTATTTGTTCTTCTGGTATTTCCACATGTTTAATTGCTTATACAATGGTAATCATGTGTGCTCTTAAATCTGACAAGTTGTGTCAGAGATCTGGGGAGTTTCGATCCTATCACTTGATAGATTTGGCCTATACCAAGTTGGGATTATGATTTGTCTAAATATTTACTTAGTCATTTTTGAGAGTTGTAGTCAGATCATACTCATGTGTTGATTGAGAATGAGGAACTCTATAGATAGGCTAGACAATATAGGTCATGGCCATGGGGAAGCGATGGAGCCTCGACCTTGTAGGTAAGAGATATATTGAGTAGTGATAGTTAGATAAGGGGGATTCCCCCATCATACATACATACATACATAATCACAATATTCTATATATGTAGTCATTGAGATTAAAAAACTAATCAATGTATGAAATTAGAAACATATCACATAAAAATTCCAAATACGAAACAATATCATATATATATATATATATATATATATATATATATATATATATATATATATATATATATATATATATATATATGATATTGTTTCGTATTTGGAATTTTTATGTGATATGTTTCTAATTTCATACATTGATTAGTTTTTTAATCTCAATGACTACATATATAGAATATTGTGATTTAGGTAGGATATATTGATGATACACATCAATTGTTAATATTTTTTAGTTGTTAGCATCATACATGTGATATCATCACTTAATAAATTATGTGGAAACTAGTTAGCCAAAGCTAGAATTTAGCTTAATCTATCTGACAGCCCTTTTTCTAAGCAATTGAAATTGGTTCCACTTTTGATTATTGTGTTATGTTGTTTACTTACACTCTTGAATATTCCATATCTATATGATCCTTTTTTTGATTCCATATTGGATTTCTAGGTCAGATAGATGTGTTCAAAATATATAACTTTGGATTATTAACAACCACACTTATTCTAGTATTGCTTATATTACAAGATCAAATGACCAATGGTTCCTGAATATGAATATCTTGGGATGCTTCGGTCATTTTGTAAAATTATCTATAATAAGGAATTATTCTAGTGGTTTGGTTATACAAATGTTGATAGACCATTCATTCCCTAGTTGGAATGTCTTGGGATGTCTTAGTCTTCTTAGAATAGCTATTAAAATAAGTGGGAGTTTAATATCTTATTATCTTGTTTTCAAATGTAACAACTCCTCTATTTGTAATTTATGTAAGATTTTGTCTCAAAGAATAATATTGATTGTCATGATGTTAATTAATACCATGATAGGTACAAAATGGTTGACCTATGACTTTCCCAAATATGTGTGGTGGATGATACTAATTCAGAGTAAGAGTAATCAATTGCTTATCCAATAATGTACATAATATGTCATGTCGTCTATCTCTAAGATAATAAAAATGAAGTGATTATTGATGAGTAGGAGCATATTATTTAATTATAGGAGGTATTTTTTATACTGATTACATTATTATATGCAAAAAAAAATTAATGTTTATTCCTTGCTAGGAACTGTTGGTTTAGAATAAGGTATTGATGGCAACTTGATCATCTTTATTTGGTTATTTCACTTTGTAAGAATATTGAACTATTTTTTTCTCATTTTAGTGAAGATGCATTTAAGTTTTTATTTTTGTTCACTAGCTCACATGCATAATTATGCACATCCCTATATAATCTATTAAATGAAGTTTAAGATTTATGAAATGATTTTTATTTTAGTGGAGAAATAAAACCCTTATTGAATATGAATTTGACTTCCAAATATAAGGGAGTATATTTCAAATAATATAATGCATTCTTGAACCTTATATGATAATCTTGAATAGACTCATCATCATGTTGTTTTAATTCTCATTAATGTTCTCATGTGAATTTAAGTGCATTATGCTTATGAAAATATAATAAAAATATGTCTTCTATATTTCTAAAAGTGGGTAAGGAATCATTTTGAATACTGTATAACCAATCACTAAATTCTGATGTTAAAATTCTATGAAAGGATTTTAGCAATATATGTTCATCATTATCCCAATGCCCAAAAACATGTACATATTGTGACAAATGTTTGGATGGGTCTCCTTGACCATCAATTAGAGGTAACATAAGCATGATAAAATAGATTGGATAAGGATATTCAAATACATCTCATGTGAAAGGTCGGTCTTATATAATTTTATCATTGATATTAACACTATAATAAAATAATTGTAACTTGAAAATTGAAATTTGATTTTCAAGATATACTATAACAATCATCATATATATAATGTGATTAGGAGGAATAGTTAACGTATGGGAAGATGCACTTATGGGTTGTAATTTACCATTGATTTGGAACATAGAGTTAATAGACTCATTATAACTATCATTTCATGCTAAGTTGATATCATGGCATTATTTAGAAACATTACATAAAGGCACATTGCATATTTTAGAGTCATTGCATGAAGGAAAATTTATATCACATGTTGTTTTCAAATAAGCAATTATATCATTATGAATGTCATGAAAATTTGCATGACTTTTAGAATAAAATAAAATAGCATATTTCATATGTGCATCTAATTGTGCTTCTATAGAGAGATTGAAAGAATCACATTCAATTTTTTCATGATCAAGAGAAGGTAAAGAATAATGAATTTAAATATTGAAACATTAGTATCAAAATGAGAATCAAGTTCAATTTCTTTTGTATTTTTTCATTATCTAATGAATAAGAATAATTATCAATTTTTGTCACATTTTCATTATTAAGTGGTAAAGAAGTAGAAGTGGTTTCAAATTTTGTAGTACTAACACTATCTAAAGAAAGAGAAAAATAATAACCTTCACAATTTGTATCACTTGCATTTTGTAGTAAGGAAGTTTTTTTTCAATTTTGGTGACATTTGCATCACTGAAAAAGAGAGATAGAGAAATACTTCTAACATGTGCATCATTTAATAAAGGATCTTTTTTTTTTCACATTTTGCATCATTTTGTAACAAAGAATCACATTCAAATTTTAGCATATTTACATCATTATGAGAAATATTTATGAATGTAATATAAGTATTGTAATAATTTAGAATTATGCATTGATTTTTGTTCTCATGCATGTTTTTTCATAAGAGTTAATGTGATGAAGTGTGCTATAAAATGGTAAAGATAAAATATGTATATTCTCAAGTAAAACATCCTTAGATTGTAAATCATGCAATATAGGAGGAATAAAAATGTTGAACTTAACATTAATGTCATTTTGATAAACATGGTGATCAAGAGAAGATTATGAATATGTATTGGATATTTACCCTCCTATATAAAAGATATGATATTGTGATGTTTATTCTTTACAATAATTATAGTTAAAATCATACCCTTCATAATAATTTTCTTCATATGCATCATTAACATTGTTATATATACAACAATAATCATTAGTCCATTCTTGAGAGTAATCAGGTGGTTTAACATTTATATAAAGTAAACCATCTATAAGGCGAGGTTTTGAATTATTCACATTATAATAGTCATATAACACAACATTGGGAAAAAGTAGAAAATCCAGGGGATGAGGAGGATTAGAGGATGTCATCTTAAATGAAAAATCTAATATGTGCACTTTAAAATTTATAAATGTCAATATATTGGTTGTGTATTTTAAAAATATGAGAACATTTTTTTCATAAAAAATAGGTAGTAAGCAAAACCCATAAAAATAGGTAAAAGGTATCCTTGCACCCTGCAAGTCAAGATTTACTAACAATAATAAATTATAAAATATGATAAAAATACATATAGAAATTAAGTGAAAAAGAGGTTTTTGATTATATCAATAGTATTATGAAAAATCTTTAATTCTTTTGAAAATTGAACTATAATGAATTAGAAATGAGCCAAACAATATGGAATGCTTCATAAGCAAAACCATAGAATTTTTCTAATAAAGAATTATAAATTTGGGTACATCAGTGATGTATTTCATGAATTTGAGAGAGATTTTTGAGTAAAATATGATAATTGACAAAAATTATAAATTTATTAAATAATAGTTACATGTTTTACCTTGTATGTTAATATTTGATAAAAATAGTCAATTACAAAATCTAAAAAAATTATACAAAATTATGGAAAACAAATATAGGTTTTTGGATAAATAAAAAGGATTATAAAAAAAATGAGGAAATTGAAAATTATGTTGTAATGATGTATAAAGGATCCAATCAAGGAAAAATAAATCACAAGTGTATAAACATAAAACCTTGGCAATAAGATGAGGCTGAAACCCTAGGGTAAAAAATAAATTAATTATAATTTTTTGCACCTAGAAGAAGGGGAAATAAGAGATAAAATCTAAAGCCTTAATTAGAAATTTAGAATTTTGAAAAGTAAAATTGAAACCCTAAAGGCAACCTAGGGTTTGGCAAGGTCCAATCAATATACAAGTTTACCAAATGTTTTATCTGAAATTAAATTAATAGAACATTAATCCTAAATTAAATACATTATTAGAATGTTGATTTTTATGTAGATGTATTGAAATAAGCATTAAAATTCAAGTTCCACAAGTATATATTGTGAAAAGTAAGTTCAATAATTTGTAATGAGGAAAACAAAGAGATAAATAGAGACTTATCTTGTTTTAAATACATCCCTAATTTCTATGAGTTAAAAAAATGACTGAGGACTATATGAACTGACTTTGACTTACTTGCATCAAAATTAATTATTGTGTTAATCTTATGAAATAATTGATAGACTTATCTCCTCTTGCTCTATTTTGTCCTTTGATAGTGAAGACCTAAAAATTTCCTAAGAGGTGAGAAGGATCCTATAACACTTGTTTACATTTTTTAAATCTATATTTTATGTTCACATGAACCTAAAATATTAAAAAATGAATTTAATTCACATGAACTATATAGATGATTAGATAAAAAAGGGGGAAAAAGTGGGTTAGTGGGAATGGATGATCTAGCCTTAGAGACCTCTCATAACTAAGTTTGCTTACATAGTCTGAATAGAACAGAGAATGATGCAGTTCTCTCTTTAGGGATGTATCATGTAAAGCTACATAATTATTCTCCTATTTCACCCTTAGCACATGCAAGTTTATTTTTACTTCAAAATATGGCTTTGTGTAATTTTACTTTGAACAACTCTTTAAAGTGTGAGAGTACTTTATATAATGAAAATGATTGTTTTTATTTTCTTGGTGCTTTCTCACGAATATGTCTAATTTGTATCATGTGTGTGTGATAAAACTTGGTAGTGAATGATTTCTAATAGCTTATTTTATATAGGTATTCTTATATTTTTAAGTTAAAACTTAGTGGTGCACACAAAGGGGATGAATCAAAAATAATTAAAAGGGGCTTGAGGAGGGGTTAAGAACTTAAAATACTTTAGGAAGGGTTAGTAACTTAAAATAATTAAACAATGTTAGTAACTTAAAATACTTAAAGAAGGGTTAGTAGCTTAAAATAATCAAGGAAGGGTTAGTCAAGTCATAAAGTGAAAGGGGAAACTATAAGAAAGGTGTATCATTAAGTATTTAATTATTGTCCAAGATCTACATAAATAAAGTAATTAAAGACCATTAAAAAACAAGTGTTAATCCAAATTTAGGTGTCTACAAGGCTTCACTCTATCGGATAGGGTTGATTATATTTCAAACTCATATATACTTTTGAAAGTGATTTGAGAATATAATAGTGGAATATTTTGAAATTACTTTATAAAATATTGGATATTTATTGAGTAATACTTGATTATCATTTAATTTATTTGCTAAGTGAATATTAAATTGGATTGAACTATTAATTTGGTTTCATAGACTTTTTTATTTATCTTGATGTCTACTACATGTTTTAAACTTAACATCTAAACTACCCTTTTGGACATTTAGTACTAATATCCTAATTAGGTAGGTCCCTAAAATTAAATTGGTTTGATTTCATTTTAACCTTCATATAAGTAAAATGATTTATTAGTTGTCTGTTATAGATTTTAGTGTCAATAAGCTTTATAAATGAATAATCCTTTGCAGTTCCTCCTATGAAAACATGATTATAGCATTAGTTTTCTTAGGTACATAGTACTTTTAAATTTCCTTATTAGGCACATTTTATTTTTAGATACCTCTTTTTTATACAACTCTTCTAATATATAAAACTTATTTATGTAACTATTCTTTATGTAAGTAGACCTTGTGAGATGGAACTAAAATTTTACTAGGTTGCTTACTTTTAAAATCTTTGAATCTGGTGTTTCTTTAATATATGTATTTAATGTCAGGTCACCACTATCAATAAATTATTTTATTATATTTATTAAATCCTAACAATTTTCCATATCAATTTCATGACCTCTATGATAAGTGTGTTAATATTTACATCACTTTGCAGAATGCATAAGAGGCAATATGAACATGTTTATTATAGTTTCAGCTGAAGACTTATTAACCTTAAGTGGACTTATTGTTCATTAGTCATAGATTCATTTTTTTATTAACCCATATTTGATATGAAATATTTTTAGAGAGATAGGTTTTGGACGGGGAACCAAATATTCAATTCACATTAGCATGTTTAGGGTTTTTGACAAGTCTGCTATTATCCTCAAATGATTTGACTATTAGGTACAAATTTTGTATTTGATTTTATAAAAATTATATGAATTTAATTATATTAAACATCTGATCATGGATACCATATTAATCACACTGTTGTTCATGGGTTGGGAAGATGTAGCTCTATTGATCCAAATTTGGATCATAATCTAGTCATGTATACTATATGTTTCCACTATGCCTAATTATATGTAGCTCATGATTGTAAGACAATAATGTAATAAATTTTATATTCAAAATATTTGATGAAATATTTTACAATGGTAGATTTAGTATGGGGTGATCCAAACATCTTTATAGTGATTAGGGAAATGACTTTTTACTCTTAAAATAGAGGTGTTTTATTGAGTAAGATACCAATATGGGCACTTAAGCTCTATTTTTAGAATTATTATATTTTGTTTTTTTTAATATTTTTTATAAGTTTATTTAATGATTTCCTATCAATCAATTGCTATTTAACTCTAGTTTAGTGTTTGAGTACTCGAATGAGTTCCCAAGTTGCGGGAGCACAATTTTAGTTTTATTTAAGTGAAACTAAAGAATATTTAAGTAAATTCATAATTTTTATGGAATATGGGAAACCATTGTTGTTTATTTATATCTTGTGATAGTTAACTGATAGTTGTTTCTTGCATGATGACCAAAAAATTGTTAGTTAGTGTTAGTGGTACTCTTGAGTTTATATTTAATTACTTTAAGTTTTATTAGAGTATAATATTATAATTATAACTATATATTATTTATATATCAAGTAAAGTTATTTATTTAGTGTTAATCTTATGTTTTTATTGAAATAAATTGTCATTCAAGTTATCTTGTAAAAGGCTTATTTTAAGCCTTATTTATTTAATAAAGTTACACATAATATAAGTGTGGTGCATTAATTCAAATTCAGAATATTTTTTTATGTTTAATATATAATATTATAGTAGGTATACATTAATTTATAACACCAAGCATATCTTTTAAATTTTGAAGCTCTTTAGTACACTTGTTGATCAATAATTTCACTCACAACACAACTAGTAATTTTGAGACATTTTTGTTGACACATAGTTTCAATTTTAGAGTGAAAAAAATGAATTTAATTCCAATAATTAATTTAAAACCTTAAATTTTTATCATATCTATATTCAATCAAGGTTTCAAAGGTTTTTCAGTCCATTTTCAAAAAATACAATGGGTGACTTATGCTTCCATGAAAATTCATGTTTTCAAAGGCGATAACTTTGAGTATTAGAGAGATTAATTGAAGATAATTATTGTGTGGAAAGGAGTTTGGGATAATGTTATCCATGGGTAAACACCACATAAAGATTGTGACACCTTGACACAATATCATAAAATAACAAAAAGGGATAAAAAAATGCAGATGCACAAGCTTTCTTCTATATTCAAAGTGTCATATATACAAACATTTATCCAATAATTATAGGATAAAATAATGCCCATGATGTAGGGAATACCTTGAAAAATTTATATCAAGGATATATTAAGGTGAGAGAAGTAACAATACAAATCCCTAAATTAAATTTTGAGAATTTGAGAATGTCAGATTCTAAAGAAGTTGTAGATTATTTCATAATGGTAAATGATTTAATACATAGAATGAGAGTGTATGGATAAGCTATATAAGATAATGTTATAGTAAGAAATATTTTGAGATATTTAAGTCAAATATGGCTGAATATTTTGATCACTCTTGAATATTGTAAAGACATAACACTATAAGTGTTGATGAGTTAGTGGGTTTTATCTTGTATCATAAGGATAAGATGAGATTATATGCATGAGATCTAGAACATGGTCTAGACAAGCACTTGAAACCGAGAAAAGGTTTTCAAATACCAAAGGTGCAAATATAAATTATAATCAAGGGATTTGAAAAAAATAAAATTAAAAGGGAAAATATGAAGCAAATCATAGGTAATATTAATAAATACTTTACTTTTTATTAATGTAAAAAACAAAAACACATGATAGAAGACTATAGGATACTAGTAGCTAAGAATCAAGCTAATCAAGAAAGGGAAGAGGATTTTCAAGATAAAATCATGAGTTTAAATATGGATTATGCTATTATATAATATTTTTTATGAAAATATAAGAATAAAATATTTTTTTCTCTTAATTTAGGCTACTCAAATCAAGTGATAAGTCACCAGGATGATTTTAGCAAGTTAGTTGATTCCTTCAAAAGCTAAGTGAAATTAGGAGATGGAAAGTCCCTAAAAATTGAAGTAAATGGTAAAATGAAAATAAACACAAGAAAATTTATGGGTGGTGTAACTTATATTAATATTTTTGATCATAATTTCACATGTTATATTGATGAAAGTAAGGCATACAATTTTTATAATCCTACTAGTAAATCCATAATTATTTATAGGGATCGTATATATTTTTTTTAAAAATAAAGTGTATTTTGATTATGAACATGTAGATACATAAGTTAGAAGTGAATGAGAGAATTATTTTTAAGTTTATTTTTATGGATTATAAAGTCTTACACAAGTTTCTAATTCATTAAGAAATAATACAATGTAGATACTAGCTCTTTGCAAAAGACTAGTTATCCATCTACATCAACATTGAGCAAGTGTTTGTTGAATCCTCATATATACAATAAAATGTTTGATTAGAATTATTAGAGGATAATAAAAAGGATAAAAAATCAGGAAGGTAACTTATTTTATTATGATTATGGTGTCAATACTATATTTGCATTATCATTAGAGATTAGTGAATCGAGAAGTTATGCAGAAGGTAGTTGATAGAAATAATGGGTTGATGTTATAGAATTAGAGATGGATTATATTGAGAGGAATGATACATGAAATTTATTTAAATATAAATTAAATAAATATGTTATAGGTACAAAGTGTTTCTACAAGAATAAAGTTAAAAGTGATGGTATAGTTGACAAGGTAAAAGCTAGACTAATTGCAAAAAGATTTGCATAAACATATGGGGTTAACTATCAGGAAACCTATGCTCATGTGGCATGTCAAGATAATATAAGAATAATTATATCTCTATATACTTACAAATTATGAAAAATTAATCAAATATATTTTAAAATTTCATGTCTTAATGGAGTGATTGAATAAGAAGTATATGTGGGGCAACCACAAGGTTTTGAGGTAAAGGGTAAATAATTTTGGGTATATAAGTTAAGTAAGGCTCTTTATGAGTTGAAGAAAGATACAAGGTATTGGTACTCAATAATTTAAATTTTATTATTATATAAATTATTTTTAATAAGTTAAAATGAGCTAATTCTTTACACACAAACATTGAATTATAATATTTTATATGTCTGTCTCTATGTAGATGACTTGATCTTTAAAAAAAGCTCTATAGAGATGTTAAACAAATTAAAAAAATATATGAAATAAGAGTTTTTAATGAATTATATTGGAATTATTAATTAATTTACTATCATGTAATTCCATCAAAAATAAAGAGGAAGTTTTCATTTGTCAAACCAAGTATACCTAAGACATGCTAAAGAAGTACAATATTTAAGATTTGAAGCCTACAAACACTCCAATTGTAAGTGGAAAAAATATTATGAGAGAGTATGTAAGTGATTAATATTATGAGAATAATTTTATAATAATTGTGTGAGGTTTTATGTATCTCACTATGACAAGATCTAATATCAATTATGGGATTTCACTATTTTCTAGATTTATAGGCAAACTATCACTCAAGCATTTCCAAGTAGTAAAGAGAATTTCTAGATATGTAAGGTGTAATTATAATCATGGTATTAATATACTAATATAAATTTATTTATATCTTATTGGATATACATATTTATATTGGGGAGGATCTCTTGATGACAAGAAGTCAACTTTAGGTTATTGCTTCACATTGAGAAGTGGGTTGGTTTCTTGGTCTTCAAAGAAACAGTCTATAATTATATTATCCTCTACTGAAGCTAAATATACAACTATTACGTCATATTTTACACAAGTTTATGGTTGAGATTACTCTTGGATAATTTTAGATAGGATCAACTTGAGCCAACACATATTTTTTATGATAATGAGGCAATACAATTATCCAAGAATCCAATTTTCTATGCTAGAACCAAGCACATTCAACTCAAACATAATTTTGTTAGAAACTTGATAAATAAAAAAATATTTATCATTATGTGATAATTGAATAATTTTTTTTTATATTCTCACCAAAGGATTACACAATCAGATTCATGGAAGACTTAATGAGATGATATGAATCTCACCTTTTTTGCATCAAAGAGGGTAATGTTATGTATGAAGCCAATATGGGCACTTGAGTTATATTTTCAAAATTAGTATATATTAGTTTTTAAAATATTTTATAGGGTTATTTAATTTATTTATGACCTTAATTATTTATTTTTTCACTTTTAGATATTTTCCATTGATTTCCTAAAAAATATCTGGAATTATCAGTTAACTCTAGTTCATTAGTTGAGTACTCGAATGAGTTCCCAAATGGCAGGGTGAACATTTAATAAAATTAAAGTTTATTTAAATTAATTAATATTTTTTTATGGAATTTAGATAGTCAACTAATAGTGGTTTTTTGCATGAATACCAAAACATATATCAGTTAGTGTTAATGGTAGTATTAGTTATCTCTTGAGTTTATATTTAGCTATTTCAAGTTGTATTAGAGTATAATTTTATAAGTTTAATTATAGATTAATTATTTTTCAAATAATTTTTTTTAATTTAGTTTTTACTTTATACTTTTATTGAAATAACTTGTCATGCAAGTTATCTTGTAAAAGGTTTATTTTAAGCCTTATTTTTTTAATAAAGTCTCACACAATAGAAGTGTGTTGAATTAATTTGAATTGATAATATTTTTGTATGTTTAATATTTTATATTGTTGCAGTTATATATTAATTTAGACCAAAAATCATATATTTTCAAGTTTGAAGCTATTCAATACATTTTTTTATCAATAATTTCACTCACAACACAACTAGTTTGATAGCTAGTAATTCTGGGATAGTTTTGTTTATACATAGTTTCAATTTTAGAGTGAAACAAAATTGACTTACACTCTACCAATTCATTAAAAACATTAAAATTTTATATAGATGATGCAACCTTTATTTTTTGAGGGTGGTGGTTATGTGACCATTGGTATACATTGATGACATGTGTAATCATCTAGTAGTTTACACAACTACACATGATTTTTTATAACTGTTAGATTGAAAACAATGGTAGTTTCACCATGAAACAAAGTATGAGAATGGGATCGGTCGTAAATGTTTCCAATTATTAAAAATGGTTCATTTGATCTTCTTAGTGGAGTCTAAAGTTGAGAGAGAATAAAAACATGTCTTATGCAAGGTAAAGGAATTTATAAAATACAATTAAAAGTCTATAATATGGATTCACATTACAAAAATTTAAAGTCTGAGTATTTTTTCTTATTGTCTCATTGTTTCCTAGATGTATATGGTTGGTTTAGATTTGTTGGATTTATTAGATGTGCTTGATAAGTGTAGAGCAGTAGTGATAATTCTATCCATGAAGGCCATGTTCAGTAATACCTTGTACATTTATTTAATTTCATGGTAGAAGGGGAGTTAAATTACCTCATCCACATGAGTTTTCCCCACACTGGGTTCTTCTAAGATAAATCTTGTGTTCATTTTAGGCTTTGTTTCATGTTCATGTGTAATATGTTTTAAATTTAATTTCCATCACTTATTTATCTCTATTTTAGCCTTGTAAATAGCCTAGAATAGTTATCTTCAAATAATTTTATGAGCTATGAGTCATATTATATTTGTTGGTGAAGCTTAATGTGGAATATCGTCCTAGTTTACACATAAAATTGGTATCAAAACTAGTTTAGTATCAGTCATTTGTGTGGTATTATTTGCTTTTGACTATATTACAAGTTTATGTCCATCATTAAAGTATGTAGTGCTATTGGTCAAGGTATTATAGTTACCTTTTAAGTATATATTTACATAAAGAAGTAGAATTAAGATAGAAGAAGTATGGTCCATGCTGATGAATAAGATGCCCATATAGAAAAAAATGATTTTACAAGCTTGAATAAGGGTTTGTTAGACTTTCTCTTTCTATGGGTAAGCTTGAATAATTGGAGTCCATCATGGGTATTCTCATGGATAATATTGGTGTTTATATGGAGGTATAAAAATCAAATAAGGAGATTCTCTTGATCATGAAAAGATGGAGGAACCACCCCATGTCAACCAAGGTCCACCTCCATTAAAAGATAAGGTGTACACACACACACGCGCGCGCGCATGCGCACACACACACACACACACACACACACACACACACACACACACACACACACACACACACACACACACACACACACACACACACACACACACACACACACACACACACACACACACACACACACACACACACACACACACACACCCCTTAGCCTTGAATGGAGGTGGACCTTGGTTGACATTGGGTGGTTCCTCCATCTTTTCATGATCAAGAGAATCTCCTTATTTGATATATATATGATGGAGACATGAATTATAGGAGGTTAGACCATTGGATATCCCAACTTGATATATATTTAAGTTTACATAATATTAATGAAAGCTAACAAATTTATTTTTCATTGTTAAAATTAACTAGTCATGATTTAACTTGGTTTGAGAGCTATGATCATACTTTAGTTGTTTATAATGTTCCTCCTATTATTAAGTGGGATTATTTTAAGGAAATAATTAATAATAAATTTTATCCTATTTTTTGATGAGGAAGAGAGGTCCATGTATTGGCAAATATCTTAGGAAAACTCAAGGCCGAAGTGTGCAGGATTACACAAGTGATTTTTGTAAGAAGGTTATTCAAATGAGAAAAGATATAGTGGATCATGACATATTGATGAAGTATGTGGATGGAATACATATCAAATTGAGGATATTAATACTCTTGGATAAACCTATAGATGTATATGAGGCTTGTTCTCAATCTCATTACTTAGATATGGATGAGAATAAGAAGGGTCCATCTACCTCTCAAAACACTTCCAAGAAAGGAGACTCCAAGAAAAAAGCTGAAAGGTAAAGGGAAAGGTAAGCATAATTCTAATTCCATTTATAAAAATTACACTAAATACATGGGCATTATGATTTTGATGGTTATTTCAAGGATCAATGTTGGAAGCTCCATCCAAAATTGGATTTGTTCAACAACATCAATAATAAGAAGGCTATGTCCTCTCTTTAAGGTGAGAATATTGGTTGAAACTCTAAGGTGGTGGTATTTATGATATTTTACATACTAAAATTTCAAATGAAGAAAACAAAAGTGGATTATATTTTTGACACTTATTCGCAATCCAATTCAATAAGTAAGGAATTACTAGGAAAATAAAATATAGAGACTTACAATCATCCAAGCCCATATGATTTATGTTGGGTGAAGAAAGGTGTAAACATAAATGTGACCAAGCAATGAAAATTTAATTTTGGTAAATACACATTTCATTGATGAAGTTATAGTGGATGGTGTGCCTCTTGATTTTTTGGTATAGCGTTTTGCATCCCATACATGTATATATGATATGCTCTCTTCACGAGAAGAATAAACCAATACTATTTGGTGAAGTAAGGGAATAGCTACATCATTTTAGCTTATAAAGGTGATTCTTAAATATCTTTGGTAGTTCCTCTAAATATAATAAGCTTATTAATTCTAGTGGAAAGTTTGCTTTACTTATTTTGAGAGATATTCAAGATGAAGAAGTTGTTGCACATAAGAATTATTATAACATGTTTACTAACAAAGAGTAGTAGTGTATGAGAGAGTTTATGAAAAATTTCAAGGAGGTTTATCATGATCCTATAAGGTTTAAATTACCTAGACCTATTAATCATGAAATTTATTTACTACCCAAAAATATGCTTCCAAATCTCAAGTTATATGGGCAATCCTTGAAGGATTCCAATGAGGTAAAAAAACTTATAGTCTTTGATTAATCAAGATGCAATCTATTCTATTAATTCTCCATGTGGTTATATAATTATATTAGTAACTAATAAATATGATTCATGGATAATGTGTGTTGATTATAGATCACTTAACAAGATAACCATCAAGAATAGGTGTCCTATTCCAAATATTGATGATCTTCTTAATCAACTTCAGAATTCCTACTAATTTACTAATATTTATTTTAGATCTAGGTATCACCAAGTTTGGATTAAGGAAGAGGAAATTTGGAAAACAACATTGAAAATAAGTCCAAGGTTGTATGAGTGGTTGGTTATACTTTTCAAGCTATGTAATGCACTGGCTATATTCATGTGGTTGATGAATGAGATAATGAGGCCACTTATTTATTCCTTTTTCATTATATATTTATATTATATTCTTGTTTTTATCCAAAAAATTGATGAGAATATTGATCATATTAAAAATGATTTACAAGTTTTAAAGGAAAATAAATTAGTGTTGAATGAGAAAAAATGGGAGTTTTTTGAACAACCACTTATCTTTTTGGGGCATGCGGCTAGAGATAAGAATTTTAGGATTGATTATAATAAGTTATATGCCATCATTACTTGTAAAAACCTTCCAACGTGACTAAGACAAGTATATTTTTGGGGGATATTCAATATTTGAGGAAGTTTAATAAGAAATTATCTTCTATAGTTACACTTTTGCATGCCATTATAGTGGTGGTAATTCTTTTACTTAGGTTAAGGAGTTAAAAAATGCATTTAATATATTCATATGTAAGGTTATTCATGCTTCAATTTTATATTTTACTAACTTACATTTACCTTTTGAGGTGGAAATAGATGCTAGTGACTATGTTATGGGGGTTGCACTACGTCAAGGTGTTAGGTGAATATGTTACTATTCAAAGATATTTCATGGTGAAAATTTTAATTTTTTAAATATGAAAAATAACTATGTGATCTTGTTTAATCAATCAAGAAATGGAATAAATATCTCATGGGTAGGGAAAATATTTTCCATACATATCATCAACTTCTCCAATATTGTAATCTTAAACAAAACTTTAGAAAATTAGACACTATAAGTTGATGGGATTTTTGCAAAAAATTCATTTGGTTATCAAATATATGAAATGTGTGACTAAAAAACAAGATGATATGTTATATATACCTCCTTTGGTTTTAACCATGGGAACCATAACTCTTCTTAAGATTTTTGTGTGAGTCTTATATAGAGGGATGTGAACATGATGCCAATTTTAGGGAGCCATTTCTTCAAGAAAATATGTCCTAAGGTGCATGTTTTGATCCCAAGGAGGATTAATTCCTACAATATGAGTTTCTCTACAAGTTGGTTAAGCTTTGTGTGCCTAATAAGGAAATAGTGTAGATAATTAGGGAAGCACATATTTAAAAAAATTTAGGAAATTTTGGTGTTACAAATACCATTACACGTTTTCAGAGGTATGTTTAATTAGCCTAATATATAATTATATGTTTAAAAGTTCATAATAGGATGTGTATTATGTAATATAATAAAGCATAGTAATAGGAATTTGGGTTTTTATTTGTCATTACCTATTCCATATAGGCCATGTTAAATCATTTACATGTATTTCGTAGGTAGGTTTCCTTTGTCAAGGAATGGGAACAACTATCTCTCTATGGTTGTGGACTAGCATAGTAAGATGTCCATTATTATTCCTTGTGAGAAGACCTTTAAAGGTAGTGATGAAGAAGAGTTATTTGTTTATAATGTGTGGATTCATTTTGGTTTTCCTAGTTCTATCATTTCATATCAAGACTCAAGATTTATTTGGAATTTTTGGGTCACATCGTAGGAGAAGATGGATAATAAGTTGAAATAATTTATTTATTTACACCCAAAAATGAATGATCAGACCAAGGTTATGAATAGAAAAAAATTATAAATATTTAAAGGGTATAATAGGAAGAATCCTAAGTCTTGGGGTGAAAATTTAGTGTATATTCAACATTCCTTAAATAGGGAAACACATTCTTCTACTATTAAAATTCTTTTTAAAACTTGTTTTATAAATTTATCTCCATGGGTATTTGATGTTGCTTTAAGATATCCATATAAAGGAAATGATCAATTGGATAAAGAGGTCCATAAATCTAAAAATTTCATTTATAAGATTAAAAAAAGTCACCTCCAAGTGCAAGAGAAGTTACATGATTCATAAGCCAAGTACAAAGAAAGACATGATAAACATAACACTAATCATAGTTTCCTTGTTTGAGACAAGGTATGGTTGTAATTTAGTATATCATAGTTCAAAGGTGAATCTAAGAATATTAATCCTCTTAGTTATGTCCCATTTAAAATTTTGGAAAAAATGTGAAAGAATACTTTTAGACTTGATTTGGCTCCTTATATGAAGATCTATTAAATTATAAATGTTGAAAACTTACATATTTTTTATCCTTCTACGTTAGACAATAAATATGAAGGGGTGTTGATACCTTTAATTGAATACCTCACTATATATATATAATTAGAATTGGAGGAGAATGTTATATTGCAAAGAATAAAATGACAACACAAGGATGAGTATAAGAACATTGGTTAGTTGGATGGAAGGGTTAACTCCCTGAAAATGCCAAATGGCATTCCAAAGAAGATATAGAGAATAAAATTCCTCAATTACAAAATTATTAAAGCTTTTAGAGACTTAAAGCCTTAATTAAATTGGGGTGGTATGATCCAAATTTGGATCCTAATGTACCATTCATGTATACTATATGTTTCCACTATGATCAATTATATGTAATTCATGCCTATAAGACATTATTGTAAAACATTACATATTTAAAACATAAAATCATATATTTTATAGTGGTAGTGTCAATATGGGGGTGATCAAAACATCTTCATGGTGATGAATTTAGTTACTTTTTTCTCTTGAAATGGAGGAGTAACCACCAGTTTGTGCATGTGGTACTTGGTAACTTATGATGCTTTCATAACCACTTTGATGGTTTACACAACTAAATCAATGGTGTAAGGGTATTCTAGAGTCAACTTTGTAATAATTTTTTTTTTGACATTTTGGATCTCACTACTAGATCCATCTTTAAAGGAGAGAAGATTGAATCCAATGGTTTCACAACTACGTCGGTGGTTTCACAATATCTCTGAAGGTTTTGTGACCATCAGAATAAAAACAATGGTGGTTTTTCCATGAGATAAAGTATGAGGATGGGAATAGTTTCAAATATTTTTAATTCTCAATGATAGTTTATTTAACCTTTTTGATAATCTCTAAATTTAAGATAGAATAAATACATGTCTTATACAAGGCAGAGGACTTCATAAAACGTAGTGATAAGTCTTGAATTTGGATACACATTGTTGAAATTTTAAGTCTTTGTTTTTGTTGTCTCATTATTTTCTAGTTATATATGGTTGGTTCAACCATGTCAGACGTTTGAGAGGTATCTAATCAGTGAAAAACATTCTTATGTGTAAGTTTTGGATAGAGTATTAGTGATAATTCTTTCCATGAAGGCCATGTTTGACAATACCTTATACATTTCATTAATTACATAGTAGAAGGGGAGTTCAATTGTCTCACCCACTATAGTTTTTCCCATAATGGGTTTCTATAGGATAACTCTTGTGTTCATTTTGGGATTTTCTTATTCTTATGCTCCATGTTCATGTGAAATATGTTGTACATTTCATTTTTATCACATGTTTATCTTTATTTTAGCATTATAAATAACATAGAATAATCATCATAAAATCATTTATTAATCTAGGAGTCATATGACCTTTGTCAATGAATCTTAATGTGAAATATCCACTTGGTTTATGTATCATCTACAATCACAAACCCTACGCATTTAAAAGTTTATATTCATGCAAAATTATATAGGAGGACACACCTTACATTTGGGATTATGATAACATGGACCTCCATAATCATTACTATCCTTAAGAAAATAATAGATGAGGGATGGTAGCTAACACTACCTTGAAAGGAATGAAAAGAGTTACACATGAGAGAATTTCTAATTCCACATTCATACAATATTTATTATTAAGGAGATTTAAGAATTCATCATTATTAATTTTAGCCTTAGTTTTATTGCACATAATTTCAACCCATTTAATTTAATGATTTTGAAATATATTAAATATTTTTGGAAAGAAACAATAATAATGGAAACCATAGATTGAATTAGAAAATATAAATTATATATATCCATTATAACCATGACACAATGCCCAAATAAATAATAAACCACACTAATAAAAATATGAGTATTTTTTGGAAAACTAATGTTTTTGATCAATATTAGTATATAAATTAAACCCAAAATTTGTTTCAAAAATAGATGTCTTTTTCCCTTTAGACAAAATTTAGTAAAAGAAGAGAAACTCTCATTTCAAAAAACATGTATAGAATTTTAGGGAAACAAAATAGTTTTTTTATACAATTAATAAGACTTAAAAACCTTCAAGAATTTTGAAAATAGAGTCTTTTTTAATTAGATATGAGTTGAGTATCTATGAGGACAAGCCACAACCCTTTTAGAGGAAACCCTAATAAGATAATAAGCACAAAACCCTAGGGCAAAAAAGAAAAGCTTAAAATTCATACATGGGACAAGGAGAAATAAAAAATTAGACCTAAACATAAACCCCTAAAGGTATAATTTTAAAAATGTAATGAATGTTAATGAAACCCTAAGGGATAAAAACATGGGTTTCCATGCTCAAAAGAATGATTAGGGTCACTAGAATGTTTTAACTTCTTTTAGATTTAGTAGTATAAGTAAGCTCAAAATATGATAATTTAGATTTCACAAGATACATCATAAATTATGTATATTTGAATATAAAAAATATATTGATATTAAGCTTACTAATATAAATGATAAAATTTGTCTAGACATTATCGGTAAGGATCAGACACTGATGGTGACCAAATATATCCATTATTTTTTGAAACTATCTCTATAGTTTTTTCTAGTCTATTCAACCATAGATCATTACATGTTCATATCAATATTATTCTTGTGTAATTGTAAATACTTGGTCCTATGCATAGATTCTAATTTTATCCTCCTTTGAATTAAAACCATAACTCCACTTTTGACATTTTATTTGCTTATAAAAAGGGGTTATAAATATGGTTTAGATAACCCAAATCACATACCTCTAAGTAGTTGTGCATTTCCTAAGTTCTAGTACTCTATATATAGCTCAAACGACATGTAGTTCTCCCACATATGTGTATGTGTGCTCAATAATGATTCATTAGAATGCATTTAAATGATTTGGAGTTTAATACTTAAGAATATGCAACTTTGACTTAATTTAGGAATTAATACTTGACTTAGTGATTGTTTTTTTGATAAGTTTATAAATTTGGACATTTAAGGATAATGCCTCAAGGATGTGAAGATATATTTATCAATGTGCAAGTGTAATGATAGATGGATTCTAGATAACAATGGCATTAGAACTGATGTGTATATATATAATAATATTTATGTAATTTATCCCCATAACCTACATGCAAAACATGTTGGCTGACCCAAAATAGGGATTTGAATTTGGAAAATAGTCATTTGAGGAACTTGGGACACTGTTAGTAAGGTAGACACTGCTAAAATTGATAACATCTGGTTGTTGTTGGCTCCATATAGGGTGGAGGAAATAATTATTTAGATAATGGATATAATGTACTTAGGATAATAAATAATTCATCCATAGACTAGGGATATCATGTATATGAATGATGGAAATTTGGGAAGGCCAAGTACATAGGTAGGTGATTGGATGGGGAAAAGTGTGTGTAAGATTCATATGTGTACACAAGTCATGTGTGTAACAAATAGGTTTAAATTGATGTTGTTAAATGTATGCTACATAATTTATGTGTTTTTTTAGTGATAAAAATCATGGCTACAATCATAATATTGTAATAAAGTGTATTCAAGTTAGGACCACATAATGTTAGTGACCACAACTAAGTTAGTGAAAAGATAAGATAGTGAGATGACACACAAGATAAAACTCATAAAAAATGACAACAATAGGATCCTCTATGGATAGGATGAAAACACAAGAGAACACATGCATATGTAAAGAAACCTTCATGCACAAAAATAAATGTAATTATATAACAATCATAATGTAGAATATCCATGTTATACAAGATATAAATATTAATAGAGGATGTAGTAATAAATGCAAACTATCTCAATATGATAATAGATAATCAAGGATAAATATCATTATGAAACAATGCATTAAAATGGTAATTCCCCCAAGCTAGGACACGATACCTATGACATTATCCCTCCAACATGTGGGCACATAGTGTGAGTTATCATATCATGTAAATTATCAATTTTTGTAACATCCACTCAAGATAAAACTGTGAAAATCATCTTTAAACCATAGATAATTAAAATTATAACATAGGTAAAAATGTAACTTATATAAAATAATGTTTTTAATTTTTTTAATGTTGCCAATTTTTTTTAATTTTTAATTTTTCCAATTTTTTTGAATTCTGGTTTTTTCTAATATTTTTTAATTTTTGATTTTTTAAATGTTTTTACAATTTTGAATTTTCCCAATGCTTATATGTTTTGGTTAGTTGATTATTAATATGAGATATGTAGGTATCAAACATGATAAGCACAACATAGTAAAGTGTATGAAGGTTGTCTTGAGTATCATGCTTTATCAATATAATAGTGCAATAAAAATATGTAATAAAGGTTCCAATACAATTTAAATGTAATGATATATGATATAGTTGACTACATGGCAAGGCCAAATAGTGACTAAATCCTAAGGTAAGGATAGTGATTTATATGGATAATATGTCATAACTCCTAGTGTACAGATAATCAATGATCACATTATACTAAATTCATGCTCATAAAAATTCAAAATATGTCAATACAAAGCACGTGTTAGTATGATTCTCCCATAGGAAAATGTGTGTATATAGATATAATCATTAAAGGTCATGCTTATGTATGATGCCCTCATACGAAAATAAAGATGATCTTGTATGAAACCATGCTTTTGAATTTTTATCTATATGAGTAGAAGAAAAATAATATAATGTAAAAAGGCATGGGAACACACATGAGATAAAATTAGAAAAGCTTGAACACTAGAAGAATGATATGAGGAGGATTATAAACAACATATGGCTTCTCTTATAACTGAATGCATGCTATGATAAAAGGTCTTGATAAATATGTTGTCATAATTGGATTGACAAATGTAAGTGATAAGGACATGATTTATTTTAAAATGGATAAGTGTAGTGAAACATAGCAAACAACATGAAACATGTCGCTAAAAGAATGTCAGTGAAAATATAAGGAAGTTGCCAAGTGAAATTTATAAAATATAAGAATTTAACCAAACTCTATAAAGAGGCCTAATAATAGTCATATATTTAAGGATGGTAATTAATATTTAGTGTAGTCATCTAATTTAGTAATATGCCAAAAAATAACATGAGTAGATACATGTACATAATTAATATATGCATATCTTATATAGGTAATCAATAAAAAGAAAAGTGAATGTAAAAGTAGGTCATAGTAAATTATATTTGTTATAATGTTGTTAATATGTAACTATTTAATGTATAATAAAATCTCCCCCATGGGCGAGGAAAAAATGTATCCATAAGTCTCTAACTTAATCAATGTATACCATGAGAAGCATGTGTAAAACATGTATGTGTAAAAATTTCTAGCGTAGGTAGATATTCATGATGCATATCATATGAATACAAGAAAGGTAAATGATTTTTTTCATTTTTGGTATTTTATGAATGCTTTTGGATTTTTTAATTTTGATAAAGTAAGTGATAGGAGGAAGGTAAATCTAGGACACAACACATAGAAGAATACAACTATGTACAATACTATCATATAGAAAATATTTTGAAATATTGTTGCATTGAATGCCTTATGAGTCATTAATCTATGTATCTAAGGTCGTATGGATAAACCATACATGTTTCATTGAATAGATACCTTATACATGTGTGATGTGTATCTCTCCCATACTCTTATGGTTTGATAAGATCTTACATATATAGGCTAATCTAAAATAACTTACACATGATTTCTGACTTTATAAAATTTAGAAAAGCAAAGTTAAAGGAATATGATCAATGATAAAGTGAAAATAGACATAAAAATATAAAAGGGAAAACCTACACAATGTGTAGTTTTATCTCAGATAGATGCATACATTACACAAGTCTGTCCTAGAGACGAGTCAAGATATGTTTTCATGGAAAGGCTAGCTAATAGGTAAATAATAGTCCAAATGTGTTAACAAACACATTTTTATAAGTGTTGATGTGTTTTTAAGGCTCAATGGACCAAGTAAAGACTTATTTGGGGATGGAATTATCCTATAAATAGGTTAAAATGAAAAAGTTTTCCAAATATGTTAAAATAGAGATAAGGCACTAGGTAAAAGGTTCTTGTGAAAACTTTAGGTCTATACACATCTCTATTAGTATTAATATTGTGAGACTTTCCATGAAATTGATGAAGTGTAACTATTATCCATTTACAATCAAGTTCTTAAGAGTAGGGTTTTGATGATTAATTATGAATGGGGGTGGATACCTTTTGTTTATAGAGACAATATAATTTTTAGGTTGTTTTTATGTAAAAAAATAACAATGATATATATGTAGACCATAACACTAATTTAATTTTAAAATTAAAATATATAATTTTATGTCGATTTTAAAAATATATACAATGTGTATACACACATTATATACACACACACACACACACACACACACACACACACACACACACACACACACACACACACACACACAATTTTTATGTAAATGTATACTCTAGATATCCCCCACAAAGAATTTTATGATAACTACAAGGCCACCTTGATTCATCAAAGATAATATGTAAGCAGCCCATGTCAATGGGCTTATGCCACTAATAGGATTAAACCAAGAGTATTTTATGATTCAAGGGTGATGTAGAAATTTTTATTAGTATACACTATCAAGATATATTACATTTTCATATACAATGCCAATGTTGTGTGCGTGGTTTTATTATACACTATTACAAGGTTTGCGTAGGTATGTAGTTGTCAAGAAGTTTATGAGAGTAACCTATGTTGTGCATAATAATTAAGGAAAATTATTTAGTTACTAAAGATCATGAATGTCCATATAAAAAATTTGATAAAGATAAATGTGATTGTATTTATTAAAAAATGATATAGAGGAATGGATTTATAACCTATAGTGAAGAATATTTTTTTGGTGGAAATATAATTGTATTCAATTTAAACTTGTTCACAATCTTGTGAAACAAGTCTCTCCCATGGAGAACTTATCAATGTGATAAATTTATAGGAAAGGAAATGAAATATTTGGTATTTTTAATTTTTATAATAAATCACATGAACATTTTTTTTCATTTTTTGATATGCACATGTCTATTGTGTTTCTATGTATAAAAGTTATAGTTATGTATTTAAATTCCATGCTTAGTAGGATGGTCCAAGAAAAGGAAAACTCAATTGTTTTGTGTATAATAATAATAAATATGGCCTTTAACATCTGTATTTTATAGGTTGAAATCACACATAATACAATTATAAAACCATACTTCACATGATATTTTAAAATAACATCAAGTATGCTACTACCACATTTTTGAAATATTATTATGCTTTTGGCCACCATTTTTTAATTTTTTAGACTTATTATTTCCCCTACTCACAACATATCTATTATGGTTGGTTTTGTTTACTAAATTAGTTTCACAATATTTCCTTAATCTTTTATCACTTTTATCATGAACCTCATCTTCAATTGGGATAGTTTGAAAACTATATTTTGACCTCTCTTGTTCATTACAAATCACTGGCAATGTAATTAAAAGCTTACCATTGCTACAATATGTCCCAAATTTATGTGACTCAAATTAATCCTCTTTTGTAATTGGGCTCATTTGTCTAAGAATGTATCCATTCTATAATAATATTATTTACATCAACATTACACTTATATCAATAAAAGATACATCAAAATATCTGATATAAAATATTACATATGTACATCAAAATTTGTAGGTAATGATGCATTAAATTGCTTTCACCATGATCTAAAGAGTTATTTGACATTATGAGGACTGACACCAAGGACAATAGAGGCTAACTCTCCTAAAGTCAATGCAATAATTATGTTGTAATGCTAATCAATATTTTGGTGGAGCTTGATTTTGATAAATGAAGATAAGAGTCTTCTAAGGTGCCTTTCCATTTCACACACACCATATGATATCAATAAAATATTGAATGATTTTCCCCTTGTCTCATCTATAAGACAAGTTTTTCATTTTCAAATGCATTCAAAAATTATAAATGAGTGTACATAGCTTTTATATTTCTTTGGGCCCTTCTTCTATTGGTATTCAAATTTTTCATTTCCCTATGTTTTCACTTCATTAATCTATAACTAAGATATATCAACATAAATAAATGTATATAATTATTCATCGATATAGCATGTGCACCTTGAGCATGCACATAAGATCCATTTCACCTCCTAAACACTGTGAACTCAATGAAATCCATTCTCTATCAATGAGGTGAATCTTAAAAGAAGAATAAAATATTATGAGAGAGTACATTTTCAACTCATTTTATAAAGCATGTTGTCAAATTTAAAATTTCTACAACCTTTACTCATACTCTATGGGATTAAATATACATCCTTATAATTACAACTTGGGGAACTCTTTAAAATAGTTCCAATACTCATGTTATGAACTATGACAAGTTCATAAAATAACACTATTGAATAAAATAAAATGAATGCATAAAAGAACAATATTACATAATATAAATCCATAAGAGAATGCAAGAGACAAGATTTCTCAATTGGGGAATCATTAAATATAATAAAACCCCACGTCTATTAATAAGGCTTGAAAAATAAAATTATCCAAGTACAATATCAATAGAAAAAAAGAGAATAAAGAAGAGATATGGGCTTCAATCCATAAGAGAGAAATCTCAAGATAAAATAATGTGTTCTAGTGTGTAAATGAGAGAGGAGAGATCTTAATAAATAGAGTTGGAAGGAAAGATACGTTATGTACACAACTTTATTATGTGTGCCAAATGTCCCTAATCCCCATAAGATGAGAAGGATGTGTTTGAAAAATGTGGAGGGAGTTACATGTGAATGTGACTCTAATATTCCATACAAAAGGACAAAAGAGGTGTAACACCTCACAAATCTGGGATAAAGTTATTTTATTATAATAAGAAATGTAAAACTAAAATAGACTTAGAATTAACCTAAACTAACCTAAATAAGTCTTAATATTTAACACTCCCTCTTACACTTTATTTGGGGTTATACAAAAGAGGACAAAATCTTAGAAATAAAGAAGTGAGTTGTCATTACATAATTCTCTCCCTTAATGGAAACTTCCTTTGAGAATAATTAAAATGATATGAGAGGAGAAAGAAGATAAGAAGGTGTCATCAATAATCTTGTAAAGGTGAATGTTTGATCATCAATAATATCCAAGAATCCTATTCAGACAAGATTACCAATCTGCATAGGAACAAATACCAACAAGAAATGATCCATTGTACCTACAAAATAGATAGTCACACTAATATTTCATGTTAAGTAAATAAAATGCCATAAAATATGATCTACATATATTTAAAGTACTAAAATTAGATCTAAATCAAGGTAAATGGAGTAAATGATAACTTTCATAATAAAATGAAGAATCTTACATGGAAAAAAAATAAGTTAGTCAAAAATAATTAGTTCCAAACAAAACATATTTCATTGACAACTTACAAGAAGAAGTAAACATAAAATTAAAGAATCTATATTTTTTTGAGTTTTAAAATTATAAAAAGGGAGAAAAAAAAGATGTTTCACTTTTATAAAAATATATAAAAACAAGACACATCAAAGTCTCAAGAAAATACCATAAGTTCATGGATTTTATTTGGTTGAACCTTTGAATGAGGTGTTTTAGTGGTTTTGAAAAAATGTAAAATGCACGAGTTGATTTAACACAATATGTACAAGGATGAAGTTTTCAACGTTTTGAAATATGATGCATGTGTTTACCATAATGGTCATAAATTTTAACATTTTAAACCAAAGTATGAGTGTGATAAACATCATAATCAAAATAAGTCTTATGAGATTGAGAGGAAAGACCATGAAATGTCCATTAGTGAGTGGGAAAATACAAATTCAAATGATCATTAGAGGTAGTAAAACCAAGCCCTAAAATTTTTACATTAGATTTAAGCAAAAGAAAATTAAGAATACTATTTTTACATTTCCAATACAACCTCCATTATAACCTATTGAGTGCATGATTTATAATCTAGGGTTAGAAGAATGAGTGTGCAAAGAAGTGTAAGTTTCATTACAATCAAATTTTTAAAGATATTATTAATGTCAAAAGACACAAGTTTTACATTAAGCACATCAACAACATTATGCATTTTCTCCACGTTTGCATTAAAAGAGGTTTCCATATTTATCAATTTCTTAGTAAAAGAGGATTGAAAATTATTTAAATTCATATAGTGTATTGTAATTTTACATTTGAGAGCGTAAATTTCATCATTTTTAATGCAATTTTTTGCAAAAAAAATTAAATGTTACAAAAAGGTTAATATAAAATCCAGTGAAATAAAGGAAGAAGACACTTGAACATATATATATATATATATATATATATATATATATATATATATATATATATATATATATATATATATATATATATATATAAAGGTAATGCAAGACAAATTTTACATTTCAAGCATAAACAAATGCACTATCAATTTTTTGTTTAAAAAAAAAATGACTTGTGAATATTTAATGTGATTAAAAAACATGAAAATTTTAAAAAGTTTGATTTAAAAGCTCATCCATGTGAAAAGGAATTTTACTTGATAGTAATTTTTAATCAATAAAAAAACTTATTAATGCTTGAATTAAAATTATTTATTAATTTAAAAAAAACATTAATGTCACAAAACCACTTATGTGGTACATCCCTCATGCAAGAATAAAATACCTTTTTTTTTGGATTGAATGATTAAAAATATAAGGGAAAAGGCACTTTGAAAAATAATTTCAAAATGAATATATTTTTGAATAAGACCATTCAAAGATACTTGTTGAATGATAAGAGTTTTGAATAATTCCAAAATGAATTCCATGAAACCAAAGTTAAACCAAAATTAATTCATGTGTATAATTATATGAGAGTGTTTAAACCTTTTTAAATGTGTGTTGGTTAGGGTTAAATGGGTAAAACAACCTATGTACAAGGATGAATAAAACTATTCTCAAGTAGGCCAATTAATTGAAAACTCAGATAAATAAATATTCTAAACTAAAATGTTGAGTTATGTTAAATATAGAAAGTACACTCAAAATAATAGTTTGATTACATAAACATGAAGATGATATAACACTTATATTACCTAAAAATGCATAGGCAAATCTAAGTGTAGAGGTGGAAACATGCAAGGACAAGATAAAGACCTAGTAGTTAGATTTTGGAAATATTATTTATTTAGGATTGGACACTTGAGTTAGCCCTGAGACACTTGAATTGATGTAGGTGTCTTGATCCTAATGGAGCTATCTGATACAAAATATTCAATATATTATAGAGTGACCACATATATATTTATGGGTTTTATGTCACCTTAATGATGATATATTTTATTCGCATGCACATGTTATCAATGACTATATGTGGATCAAACCCTAGATCTTCACCTTACAAAAAATGGGTTAGTGGGCTCACATGTAGATTTAACCTCAAGAATACCTCTATCATTGAGTGTTACCTACATATCTAATACTCCAAGGAGGGCCTCACACATATGTAGTTCTCTCCTAAGTGTTGGTTTGTGTGTGCAAAAGGGTGCAATATGCTATATAAAAGGGCATGCAATGATATGGATTATAACTTGACAAATACTACTCATGCAATGTTGTTTGAGTGTTTTAGACCTATAATATGACTACTCCTATGATTGATTTATAAATAGGGAATAATAAGGCAATATAATTTAGTTGTGTAATCAATTAAGTAAACTTGAATAGGTGCTTACTTGGTATTTTATATATGAATAGTGAGTAGGATTTGATTTGTATTTATACTACAGATTTTAAAAATATATCATGAAAGGGTTAAATAAAAAAAATGGGCCAACCCATAGGATTCAAAATAATTTTTAAATGAGATGATTTTTGAGGACATGACACTTGATGAGAATATAGAAACTTATGTCGAGGTAAGTGTCCTTATGTGGGATACAAGTGTATGATAGTATAGAAACTTTATAAGGATATGAAACTAATAATGAATGATATATATCAATTTTTAGGATTTATGTATAGTGTATGATATTTGTGTCATCATAGATGATAGGGTCAGACCATAAGATAAATAGTTAAGCACAATGAAATGATGAATATGAGCCTTTCAAAAACATGATGGTATAGAACTAAAGAGTATATCCTTAATAGGTATTTGTCAAGTATACAAGACCAAGATGATATATAAATTAGATCTTTGTGTCTACATTCTCCTCACCCTTTAATATCGTAATGCATAAGGATGAAGTTATTAGGTTAAAAGAAATAAATGTGTACAAAGTTATGTATAACACACCTTATTTTCTTAAGCCACTTTGTGTGTTTTAATGGTGTATGAATTATACCCAAGAGCATGTTATAGTATAAATAAATTCACATAATCTAAATTTTCTATAATTTAAATTATTGAAAAGAAATAGAGCAAGGAAGGAGTAAACATATGTGTTGATGCAACCATGTTGCCCCTTGGTACTTTACTTTAGTAAATATGATTCCTTATAAAGCATTGAAGCTTAGAGATGTTCAAAAATGAACTTTGGATATTTTAAGAGGGAGATTATAAGGCATTTATGCCCCAAATATGGTTCAAGGGTGAGTTGTTACATAACCATTGAGATTAATATAATCTCAATCCAATAACTAAAGTGACAATACAATAAAATCTAAGTTAAGTGGTATAATCAACTCAAAATAAAAAATGGAGGTAATGTTAGGCCATTGAAGGTGTTGAGTATCAACCACACTACCAAAAAGATACCAACTAATATAGACATAAATGGCTCAAAATGGTGCTTCATGGTGAAAATGATGCTTCTTGGTAAATACATTTGAATATGTATTTGTAATTTTTGGTGCACTTGCATGGAATATACACCTATAATGTGTCTCAATCTAAATTATATATCAAAATTTAAACTCTACTCTCTAAATATGTATAATATATGTCTAAAATATAAGAAAACTATATCAATTCTATAAAAATTGATGCAATGTGTATATGATTTTGACCCAAGTGTATATATGAATCATGTAAATTGTAATGCAATTATGGAAATTATGAGAATTGTATAAGTGTGAGGTCATGTCTCTATGACATCCCCCCACTAATATGCCCCCTTTTTTAGGTGAGGGAAATGGAATAAAGTAGTTAACTTACCTCAAAAGGATAATATAGTTATATAATGTGTATGAGTCATGTATCATATAGAAGTAACATGTCTAAGTTGATATATCAATGAAGCTCATAGTATGTGATCACAACAAGCCCTAAGATGCATGATATGGATCATGGAAACATCTAAAAAAAAAAAAACATAATCTTATCAAATAATCAAGTAGGTGATCATAAAAAATGGGTCTAAGGAGACCACAAACATGGGGCATATTCAAATGCTTCACACTTAAAAGAATGACATAATCAAATGTCCATATGGAAAAATAAAACAACATATAGTGGTACAGGGGTCAAGAAGCAAGGAAAATATTCAAATGTTACATAAGAAATATAATAACAGGTAAGCAAAAGGCACTCAAGGAAGTGACCATGTGAATAAATGAAGTATAAGTAGCTAGCATAAGTGTATCATACTAGTCCTTACATATATGTGTTATAAAAAATGTCATATAACATATCATATAAAGTACACTATGAAATATGTAAACAAGAGTATAGGCATGTGTAAGTATTAGTATATAATATCAACATGATAATATATAAATTATTGTAACCTATATCAATTATGATCAATGAAGCAAATGCCCCCAATGTGGCACATTATGCAAGAAGAGGAAAGGTCCAATATTTGTATGTAAAAGTATCATGGGTTTGGTATTAGCCTATATCACACTAAAGTACATGTGAAACATATATGTTAATAGAAAATAAATGATATACTATCTACTAACATAAATCAAACAACATAAATACTAAGGAGCTAGTAAACATGTGAAGGTTGAATATATTTATATTTTTGAATTAATTTGAATGTTTATTTTTTTGATTTTTTTTGGAAATTTTGGAAAGGAAAAAAGTATAACCTATGATACCATCTAAGGGATTATCATAGGAAGTTCCAAAATCAGAATATGGTACATCAAATTGGTGATATTGCTAAAAGACATGCATATGTTTAATATCTATAACTATATAATATGTGGTACTCTATGTATGTCTCATAGGACTTTATGGCCATGAAGAGGTCATATAAGGAATAGTGGTTCTATGAACCCATTATTTAGTGTTCTTTGGTTTCTTTAGTGCATTTGTAATTAGAACATGTTTATTTTATCTTAGCAACTAGGTGGATTATGTAGGTGTAGATGAGGATTCCATGGAGTCCACTATGTATATTTGGTGTAATGGTATCTAAATTATTATTTTCTTAGGAAAAAATATTTCCTATTTCTTACCATTTCATGGATGATTAACCTTATCATGTTGTATTATTAGTTTTTTGGGAATAAAATTCTCTTGTTTAAGTGGATTATTGGTATGAATGTATTTAATATAGTTGTGTACTATGGAAGCTGCAACATGGAGTATGTGTTTATTTTTTTAAATACTTTATTTTTGTTCATGTAATATATTTTAAATGTGATATTTTCTTGGTAAAGTATTGGTAGTTGCTCATTTAGTTTGATTATGTGATGATTGAGGCAATAACCATACATAATGGAATCTAGTTGGGAATAAAAATTATTTAATATAATGATCATGTGGTGACTATGCTTTGATTTATATTCTAACACAATATTTGGTGCATTTATGGAAATATCAAGTGTATATGTTTCATATGTATCTTTTGACTTAGTTTGGGTACCCATTTTTTTGTGTAGAAAAAATAGGTGTTGAAGTATGATTGGATTCTTTAACCCATTGTTTTGTGCTTCCCCCAAGTAAACCTCTAGAAATATATTAATAAACCAATGTTTCATTAGTAGGATTAGTGTGGAAAAGATTGGTCATTATAGAGTGTGAACTAGAAAAAAATACTTCTTCTAATGGTTTGTTTCTATGAGGTCTGATAGACCATACATTCCTTAGTAGGAGAAGAATGGGATGTTTCAACCCTCTTATAGTGACCTCTAGTAAAAACATGAGAAGGAGACCTTGTTTTCTCTTTCTTAAATGTAATAACTCCTTTGTTTGAAAGTTTTGTAAGATTTTTATTTAGATTAAATAAATCATTGTCTCAATCCCAATAAATACCATGGTAAGTGAAAATGGGTTGTCATATCATATTTATAAATATATGTGTTGGATGGTAATAATTTTTATGAAGAATAATAAACCATTTATCCAATAATGTATGCAATATATCATTTTATCTATCTCTTAGGATATCAAAATGAAGTGGTTGGCCCTTAGTAGAGGTATATATTTTAACTATATGAGGTATTATGTATGTGGATTATTTTCTTCTCTATAAAAATTTTACTACATGTTCCTTGGTATGAACTTATGATTTGGAAGAATCTATTTGAGGTGGCTCATGAACCTCATTGATTTCTTACTTCAATTTTTAGGAATTGTATGTAACATGTTTGCATTTAGGTGAAGATGTAGGTGATTTGATTTCGGTATTTTTTAGTGTACATGCATATTTATGCACATCCATATATAAGTTATCGAATAATGTAAATGGATTATGTAATAATATATATTTTTAAAAAGAAATGAGACCCCTAATAAATATAAATTATTATTCCAAATATGATGATTTATTCATGGAATATAATGCATCCTTAAATATGATAACATAATCTCCAATAGACTCATTATTTTTTTGTGTTAATATTTAAAATGCTTCAATGGTAAATTAAGTAATTTATGCTTATGGAAATCATTTAAAAATATGTCTCCAAGTTTCTTTACATTTGGTAAGGACTCATTTGGAAGGATATAGAACCAATATATAGCCTCTCATGTTAAAATTATATGGAAGGATTTAAATAATAAACCTCCATATTTTAACCCAATGTTCAAAGGAGGGCACATATTGTTTCAAGTGATTTTCATGGTCTCATTTTCCATCAAATGAAGATAACGTAGACATAAAAAAATTGTTGGCATAAGGATGTTAAAAAAAATCTTGTGTAAGGGGTTGATCTTCTAGGATATTATCATTAAAAGTGGCATCATGTGAAAGTACATGTAATTTAAGAATCATCATTTATTTTTGAAGATCTCCTATAGTAGTCATCATAGATAATATGTAACTAGGAGTAACTTTTGGATAGTTTAAATATGTAATCATATGTTGCCTCTTACCATACATATGAAACATAGGAATTATGACCTCTTCACAACTATCATTTAACACCAATTTAGGATGATGACATGTTTGAAAGGTATTGGGAAAAGGAGCATCCATTTTACATGATGATTCAAAAGAGGTAATTATATCATTTTGTAAGTCATGAATATTGATTAAAATATCATTTGAAATAGATTGAATACTTGAATTTTCATTACATGAAAGAGGTATTCAAGTTGTGATTTCATTATTTTCATCTAGAATTGGAACATGCTTTTGAGCAGAAAATGTAAAAGAGGGATAAATAGGAATATTCTCTATTTTACTTGAAACATCCTCATGGGAAGGAAAAATTCAAGTTTTTATTTCATTTTTTAATTAAAAAGAGGAAAAGGATATAATATTAAATATAATTTTATAATATATATACATCTTTACCATATGAGAAAAGTAACATTAACATAACTAGTATTTGAATCTTGAGTTGCATTATTGCTACTCGGCTTAGGAAATTATTTCATTAGGAAACATTTGGAAAAGATGTTTTGTTTTTTATATTGAATTAGAATAAGGGTATGAGAACATGATTCTATACTATTATTATTATTATTATTATTATTATTATTATTATTATTATTATTATTATTATTATTATTATTATTATTATCATTTTCATCTTTTCAACCTAAAAGGATAGGGAGACAAGTAGTACATGCATTTGCATCATTGAGATCTAGAGATAGAAACGTATTTCACTATTTGCATTTACATGAAGTAAATAAGGAATAAAGTATTCAATTTAAATAACATTTTAAAAATAATTTAAACATTAATTATTTATAATAATATCATCATTGAATAAATAAGATGTACATTCAACTATTGATTCATATTTGGAATGAGCTATGCATGAAAGATTGCTATTTTCAACATTTGGAATAATATTTCCATGAATATTCATTTTATAAGATTGAATAATATTAAATTCACTATCTAATGGTACACTTGATTTTTATTCAATCACCTCATCACTAGATTCTAAAACACACAATGTAGGAGAAATAAAAGAACTATGATCTTCACCATCCTCTTCAAAATATGTGGAATAACAATCATAATTATAAGGGACATCATGATATCAATTTTATCATATTCATCAATATTTAAATTTTCATTATTATAATTTTAATGAGCTTCTACAAAGGAAGATTATGTGTTACAATTTTGTCTAGCCATAAGATCCTCATAAGCAATGCATTGATCATCATCAATATTAAACAAACAATCTAAAGGATGATGTTTCTTAGGGTTTTTAACATGAGTATGAATTTCAAGGGTTGTAAACCTAAACACACCCATTATTAAGAATACAATGCCTAAGGAAATAAAGATAAAAAACATCCCTTACACTATGCCCATGGAAGAAAAAATAAATCTAAAAAAATAAATACAAAAATCTAAAAAATTGTAAAAGGAAAAAATGATAAAGCAAGCTAGGGTTTGGCTCAATTAAACTTATAGTATGGTTTCACTAAATGTTTAAATATTTTTTAATGTGTGTTGTTTAAGGTTAAATGGATAGAATAGCCTATGTATAAGGATGAATAAAATTATTCTAAAGCTGGCCAATTAATTATAAACTTAGATAAATGAATATTCTAAATTAAAATGCTAAGATGTTTAACCCTTTTTAAACATGTGTTGTTTAGGGTTAAAGAGGTATAATATCATATGCACAAGGATGAATAATTAAGTGAAAACTTAGATAAATGAATATTTTGAGTTAAATTTTTTAGTTATGCTAAAAATATAAAGTACACTCAAATTAATAGTTTGATTTCATAAGCATGAAGAAGAGATAATACTTAGATTATCTAAAAATATGCAGGTAGATATAAGAAGTGTAGAGATGTAAATAGGTAGGGAAAATATCAAGATCCAATTGTTAGATTTTGAAAGTATTATTTTTGGACATGCGAACACTTGCATCAACCTTAAGACACATACATAAATGTAAGTATCATAATCCCAATGGAACTATCTAGTGCAAAAAATTCATTGTATTTTGGAGTGACCACTTGGAGAATTTTGGGTTTTCTATCTCCTTTAGTATGATATGTTTTATTCATGTGCATAGGTTATTTATGAATGTATTTGGATCAAATCGATCTTCACCTTAAGTTTTTGTATATTGATAAAAATAGGTTAGTATGCTCATAGTGTTGATCTAACCTTGAATACCCCTATGTCAATGAGTTTTTCCTACATAGCCAATACTCCAAAGAGGGCTTCTTACATATAAATTTATCCCCTAAGTGTCAGCTTGTGTGTGCACAAGGCTATAATATGCTATATGTATGAGCATGTATTGTTCTATATTTTAACTTGACAAATACTACTCATGGAATATTATTTGAGTGATTCAGACCTATAATATGATTTTTCCTATTACTAATATAAAATTAGGGAAGAATAGGGTAGTATAACTCAGTTGTGAAATCAAGTGAGCTTGAATAGATGTTTACTTGGTATTTACTATATAAATATTATGTAGGATTTGATTTGTATATATACTATAACTTTTGAAAATATCTCATAGAAGGGTTAAATAAATAAAATGGGATTGATCCATAGGATTTAAAATATTTGAAAATTAGATGAATTTTGAGGACTGGACACTTGATAAGAATCTAGAACTTGCATTGATGCAAGTGTCCCTATGTGAGACATAAGTGTCCTACATGCTAAGAGGTTTTCAAGGATATGAAATTAATAATGAATATATACATCAAGTTTTATGCTTTATTTACATTTCAAGGGATCTAGGTCATCAAAAATGATAGGGTTAGACCATTAGTTAAACGCTTAGGCATAGTGAGATGAAATGTGAGTCTTTAAAGGATAGGAAGGTCTAGAAATAAAGGGTATAGCCTTGATAGATATTTTTCAAGTATACAAGACTAATATGCTACATAAATCATATTTTATTATCTATAAATAGAAGGAAAGAAAAATAAATGAATATTAATAAAAATGAAACATAATATTTGAAAATACAAATAAGAATTTTTTTGTATAAATAGTAAAAATGTCACCCAAAGAATGAAATGAAAAAATAAATAAATAAAAGAAGACCAATGAAATAAGCTTCAACACCTAGGCCCAAGGAAAAATGAAGAGGACCAAAACACATTTTTGCATGTCATGCAAAGTAGACAGATTAAAAAAAAAGAAAATCAATGCTAGGAAAAGCCTTTTGAGATAGATAAAGTAGAAAATATTACTTTATAAAAAAATTGAGTAAGATTGTAAAAAAATATTCCTATTATTCCACTTTGAATAAAAAGGTAAGGAACAAAATAGAATAGATTGCAAGGAAGTCATAATAAGAAAATATTAAAAACATGAAAGTTGATGTGCCAAGTGTCCAAAGGGAAGGCATTTGGAAACTTAGTAGACTCAATTAAATCAATAAAAAAAATGTATTTAGCATTAGGTAAAGGAAAGGAGATTTAAAAATTTCTCTCAACATGGGTACAAGATTGATAAATACATAAAGATAAAAAATAAGAAAGAGCAAAGCATTACCATTTAGAGTAAAAGTGAAGAATAAAATGACAAAGAAAGGAAGGAACCAAAAATTACTTCAAAATAAAGTCAATAGTAACTTTATCATGCATTAAAAATATGATGTGTGACTCCACATTGAAATGTAACAACTGATATTTAAGATGCTAAAATAGAGAGATAAGACAAAAAGGCCAATGTCTATGTAATACAAAGTAGTAAAGCAAATCTCAAAAAAGTAAAATTCATTCTAAGAGTGTTAAATAATGAAATAGAAGACACCTTGAGAGAGGATTAAAATAAAATTATCTAAATCTTCATTTATATGTTATATCTAGTCTTAGAATGATATGCCAAAGGCAAAGGTGTAGGGAAGATAAAAAATGCCACCAGAAGATTAAAACATAGATTAATTGCTAAAACTATTCAAAAACGCAAGCAAGATAGGAATACTAAGCATAATATTAGTTTATTACATAAATATAAATTCCAAACTTAGTTTGGATATTAACATGCCTTGGTACAATTAAAAAACATAAAAAAATATACCAAAATATTTTATTTATTTATTTATTTTGAAAGCATTTATAACCAAAACAATTGTGTGATTCCACTACCTTTAACATAATGAAATGAAAAAAATTAAATATTACTGATTAATGATTTTTATTAGCCAAAAAAGGTTATTTAAAAAAAAAATGGCATTAATAAAGGAATCAAATAGCTAAATAACCACAAATAGTTCAAGAAACTCCTTGGTTGAGAAACCTAAAAAAAATATAAGGAAAATGTGCTAAAAAATGACAATAATTTGTCAAAAATGGAGGACACTAAAATCAGTTGCAAGGGTGTAAGACCTTACAAAACAATATAAATTTATCCACCAAAAAACCTTCACATTCAATGTTCAATGTTAAAAGACAATGTGATTCGATAGCATGTTAGGAATAATGCTAAGATTGTAAAATCAAAATAATGAGTAAAATCAAAATAGTGTATAAAGGAACAATATTACCTCCATATCAAGCCATAAGAGGATGTAAGAGACAAAATTACTCAAGTGAAAAAATTGTTAAATGAAATGAAACCCCATGTTTATTAAGAAGCATTGCAAAGTAAAATTCTCCAAGTAAAATCTCAATGAAAGAAAAGAGAATAGAGAAGAGAGATGGGACTCAATCCATAAGGGATAAATATCAAGATAAATTAGTGTGTTTTAATGTGTATAATGAGAGAGGAGAGGGATCAATATATAGAGCTAGAAAGAAAGAGGATTTACCTACATAAATTTTTAATGTGTGCAAAATGTCCCTAATCCCCATAAAGTTAAAGGGATATGTGTGGCAAGTTTGGAGGGATTTACATGTGAATATAACTCCAATTCCATACAAAAGAACAAAAAAGGTCTGACACCTCATAAATTTGGGATAAAGTTAATTTCCTAAAATAATAAATGCACAACTAAAAAATACTTAATATCAATATTAACTATCCTAAATAAATATTAATCTCTAACACCTCACCAATTTGTTTTAATTTTATTAACCTAGAAAACCTTCAATAACCTATAAATAAATATCCCATAAGATAATAAAATTTATAAAAACTGTAAATTTTAAATATATATAATAAAAAATATAGCTTTGAAATACCATCACGATTCCATATTAGATTATTAAATAATGATTCTTTTGATTACCCATAGTTAATATTATTTTATGTCTTGCATTTAAGGGTGTATGATTCCCATTACCTGATATGAATTCCACTTTCTTCCATCTCTTTACATATTTTGAAAATAATTATATTTATATATATTTTTCCCTTTACTCATGTCATATTCCTATGTTATTCTTAGAATTTATTAAAACATATAAAAAAAATACACTTTAGCATGACAAGCACAATAAACAAGCATATGATTTTTTTCTAGGAAATAAGTATAACAACATGATTAGAAATATAGTTGTATGGAAAATGATTAATTCCACTAGAGATTATATAGGTAAATTTACCTTTTTGTTATTTATTATGTCTGTGGGATAGTTCGTCATAATTTTAAATTCTTTTCAATATAATATTGCCTCTATGTGTGTCATGGAGATTCCTAATTTATCCTTCCATCCTTTGTTTGAGTCAAACATAAACATGCTAATTTCCTAATTTGAAAAATAATTACAAGCTATAAAAAAATTGTGTGCAAAAAATTTATAAACATGGAATGAAGTATTAAGTGATTGTAATTTTTGTAAAATAAGTAACTTTGTAATCATCAAATATAGATTTGAAACACTATATATTTATCTCCATGTCTGTCGTGGAGATTCATAATTTATCCTCCCATCTTTTGTCCGAGTTAAACATAAGCATGCTCATTTCCTAATTTGACAAACAATTGTAAACTATAAAAAATGTGTGCAAAAACTTTATAAACATGGAGTGAACTATTAAGTGATTGTAAAAATTTCACAATAAGTAACTTTGTCATCATCAAATTCAGCTTTTAAACACTACAAATTTATGTCCTTACTATATGCAATGGTTCTCTATCACCATTTGTATGCATTCTTTTGAATAGTGCATCATGGGAAAAATGTTTCACACTGGTGATATATCATTGTTAAAAACTAGACTGCATATGGCTACAAAATAATGGCAATCACAAAATTTAATATTGACTATTATCACATTTTTCATCATAATGATAGATTGGTAAATCATATTTTAGTAGCACAAATAATATCTCAAACACACAGCCACCACCATCATAATGCATGGAATATTTGATACTAAGATTAAATGTAACTTCATCAAGCATTTTTTGTGCCGTATTTTTTATGATTCAAGAAAAATATAGTGTATGCCATTACGCTTTCCAACATTACTCTAAATATAAAACCATTTGTTCTCTTCCAATACACATTCATATTTTTGGATTCTTCACATCATAATTTCAGATTTTATTATATATTTTAAGAATTATCCCCCTTAAAACATTTTTTTTTATCATTTTATTTATATTTAAAGAATCCTTATGAGTCATGCTTGATTTTAAAAGACTAAAACAATATTCCTTGGTAAAAATTAATTCTATATCTCTTATAAAAAATCAAACGAATCTTCCTCATTACTACATCTAAGTGTTCAAATATGTCATCTATTTTAGAATCATCATTAATAATTCCTTTGATTGTCAAATGAATTCATCTAAGCTATGTATTCATCTATTTGATTCTTCCACTTTACCAAGTAATCATTACCTTTTGTATTATTTATAATCAATATGTCTATAATGTCCCTTATTTATTATTTTCCCTTGACAGGTAGCTACTCTTTCCAATCAATATTTGAGAAATTTATAATTAACTTCCCTTCCCTTGTTTATTACATGACACATGGATATAAATATAAAACATTTAATGTTGGGGAGATATCCACTCCATCTGGAAATTCAATTTCATACACATTAGTTGAGAATTTTTTGAAAAATATATTCTTGATCTTCTTTCTCTTGAGTTTTTTATACTCACCTTTTGGAAATATATCTTTATGAAAATGGTCCAAAACCAAGTATCCAAATTAAAAAAAATTAATTTATTCTATGATCATCATACTCCTTATATCTTCTACCACTTTCCTCTAATATACTCTCAAGTTCCATATGTACATCATGCATCGTTTGTGCATAATCTTCTCATCCAACACTTCTTTGACTCAAGTCGGATATAATTATTAATTCACACACACATTTGGGAATAATAACATATAAAATTTAAAAATGAATCATAATTATACTCTAATTTACTAATTTATTTAATAGAATTAAACTTGTGCAAATATTTAATCCCATTATTTAGGCTTCTCTCCAACTAAGCATCTTAATAAATTACCAAGAATGTGAGTCACAAAATTTTTATTTTCTCATCTATTTGAGGGTGATAGGTTGAACTAAAATATCACTATATTATTGGTAGTGAGTTAATGAAATACATGCTCAACACATCCCATGATCTATATGAAATAGGTAATGGATGATATAGTCAAATATTACAGCCTTTCCCCTTTGCATGCTAGCAAATTTTGCATCTCTAAACCAACTTCTTCATGTCCATACTCAATTGTGGCCAGTAATATTGATCACTCAGTTATGCTAATGTCTTGTCATACCCAAAATGACCAAATAAACTCTATCATGTTTTTGATTCAGTAGGTTGTTTTTCATGGAACCTTAAATTATACATAACCTCTTTCCCTTAAATAAAAATCCATCTTGAGTCATGTACTCCAACTAGGGAGTTCTATTTATTTATATGGGATTTTTTTTCATTTTTTCCATGCATCACAAAATCCCTCATCATACTCATAAAATTATTTCATTAACTCAAGACTAAAAACTTCAACTCTAAACTTATTCAAAACTAGAGTTAACCTACTCAAAACATCTATAATTGTATTACATTGCCCACTTATATGTTTCAAAATAAAAATATTTTTTATCTGATAGGGTAAACACTTTTGAAACTAGAGCTATGAATCAAACAAGTGAGGGTTTTGATTACTAGTCCCACAACCAAGAGAGAGGGTTTTGAATAAAGATCCCATAACCAAGAACAAAATGAGGGTTTGAAGGATCCTACAACCTTAACAGATCAATCCAATCATAAGAAAAACATCATAATAACAACACATATGACTAAAATAATTATTAAATATCACCCTTTAGAAAAACTTCCATGAAACTTCCATTGCATGACTTCTACAAGAAATTATCCTTAGTGACATCCATTAGTAAGAGCCTATTTCATTCTAAAACAAGATCCCCTAGAGACTTTGGGGCATCCCTAGGGGGACTTCTAGTGAAGCAACCCAAAACCATCTTTCTCATAAGACATAGGTTTGTTAAATCATACATCAAGGTGAAACAATATTGTAATGGGTCTAACCCATGTTAGACCAAATTAGAATCAACAAAAGTTATTTAAAAAATTAATTTAACTCCCCTGTGCCCCATCTTGTGGCAAATTTGAAATGGGTCCAATCCATAGAATGACCTATTTTACCATAGAAACATTCATAGAACTTTTGGAGATATTTTGATAGATCCCTTCTTAGTAATTAGATATTAACTGAGCAAGGGTAGTGGATCATAATGATCCACAAAAGGGAATCATCAGTGAAAAACAACCCTAAAGTGATAAATAATAGTGAAGTGGTTGCAACGTAACAAATAACTAGAAAAATATTTAGGATCAATTCTAAATTAGCACATCACACACATCTAGGGCCATCCCTATAGATATATTTGGTATGGATAAAGTTGAGATTCAACATCAAATAATAGGTTAAATTTTGGGTTTTAATCAAATCCCAAATCATGGTATTAACATCAAATAAATAGAAGATATATTGCCTTTGGATCTCAATGTTTGACTACTGAGCCCTTAGTAGTCAAGCAATAACTTGGTATAGGGTAGGAATATTCATCCCATCATGCCTCACCTTTTCCTCTGCTTTGGTGAAAAAAACCACCAACAATATGTCTACCATCATCCTTCTTCCTATAAAGGTGGTTGGGATTATTGTTTCCTAGGAGCCAGGAGTTATCCATAAACAACCCTGAAGTGGTAAACAATAGTGAAGTGGTTGCAACACAACAAACAACTAGAAAAAGATTTAGGATTGATTCTAGAAAATCACACCACACACATCCAGGTTCATACCTATGGATCCATTTGGTATGGCTAAATTTGGGCTTCAACATCAAATAATAAGTGAAATTTTAGGTTTTAATCAAATCCCAAATCATGGTATTAACATCAAATAAATAGGAGATATACTACCTTTGGATCTCAATGTTTAACAAATGAGCTGTTACTATTCTAGCAGTAGCTTGGTACAGGGTAGGAATATTCATCTCATCATGCCTCACCTTTGCCTCTGCTTTGGTGAAAAAACCCACCAACATTCTATCTACCATCATCCTTATTCCTATAAAGGTGGTTGTGATTATTGTTTCCCAAGAGCCATGAGTTAGCCATAGGAAAAAATGCAAACCCACTACATAATAAACGTGAATATGTGTAAGTTTCCACACAAGGTAAGCAAACTTTTAGCTTAAAACTTTCCCACCAGTAGTTTTTTTGAAAAATAGATAGTAAAAAATAATACAACCAATCTTCCTTCCTTTACCAATAGGAGAGGGAGATAACTTAACATGTATTAGACTATATGAAGCAAGATACTATAGGATAATACCAAGGTAAAAGAAGATCATAAAGTCTAAACAATAACAACCATCCTTATAAATGGAGTAATCTCACCTAAGGTTGAAACATTTGCTTATGGGTGTAGCCAAAATTCTTCCAAAGAGATATTTGACATGAGACAAAGGATATCCTTGAAAATTCTACTTAGGAAACTCTTAAAAATTAGAATTTATCACCTTTATATGAGTCCAAGTATCCACACTACCAAAGAAAGTTCACCAATCTATCATAAATCTTAGACTACTCTATTGTATTACCAAGCATAGTCTAAACCCTACAAATCTACCACTTAGAGATATCAAAACTATTGCTCTAGTTTTTTTACCAAAACCCTCCCATAAGCTATAGATCTAATTCTTAGAGTACGTAAAACTTCTACTATGGTTCTTTCCTGACCAATAGACTATTCAAATTTATTTGGACTAGTCCAAGTAGACACACCTCCAAAAGAAGACCACCATTTTATTGTGGAGATTCTATCAATAGATAGTCTTAATAAACATAGTCTAAAATCGATAGATCTACTACTTAGAGTCAACAAATCTTGCACTTTGGTTTTTTTTCCAAACCCCACCTAGAATCTTTAGCTCTAATACTCAGGGTACACCAAAATTGTGCTACGGTTCTTTCCCACCCAACAAACCATTAATATTTTTATTACATGAGCCTAAGTAACCACATAATTGAAAAAAGGCCACCAATTTATCATAGATATTATACCATTCCTTTGTCTTACCAAGAACAATCTAAAACCTATAGATGTCACTTAGAGGCAACAAAACTTCTACTCTATTTTTTTCCAAAACCCACCCAGAATTTGTAGATCTGCATAACATTATTTATCATAAAAATATTTAAATTTTACCTTATTTAACTTATCTCTATATGCAATAGGTTGACCTTATTGACTCAATATGAATCTAATGGTTGTTCATATTGCATCATAATCTATTTATAACACCTTCCAAAAATTAGTTAATGCCAACATTAGTTTTACTATTATCTTCTTCTCAAATATCTAAAAGTTATTCTCTGCTATAGATATCTAATGGCAACTCCTTCAATCTCCATTCATATTTTTTTTATTGTTTCAAATATGCCACTAAAGTTTTTAAATTTTTTTTTTAAAATTTGATAATCCATGAAATATCCTAGTCTCAAACATACTCTTTTATGAAGGCCAATCCAAAATTTATTTCAAATTTTCAAGGTCCATTCGTAACCCATCCCTTAAGACCACAAATCCCCAATACATTAGCTCATTTTACATGAAGCTGCATTTCTTAAATTTAATCAAAAATTTACCCTTCTTCTCTTTATACAAGACCAACCTCAAATTATTGAAATTATCTTCCATAGAATGACTTGAAACTAAAATATCATCCAAATAATTAATCATAAACTTACCCATGAATGGATTCAACACTTCATTCATGAACCTCATTAACATACTTAGGGAATTTGTTAACCCAAATGACATAACCAACCACTCATACAACCTATCATTGGTATTAAATGCAATATTCCATTCATCACCCTCTATTATTCAGATTTAGTGATACTCATTTTGAAAATATATCTTGTTGAGATATTTGGCTCCACTTGAAAAATTTATTATATCACCAAACCTTGGTAACAAAATAATGTATTTCATGGTGATATTATTTATTTCCATTAAATCTAGAAGCATCATCCATTATCCAATTTTTTTGGGTGATAACATAGCTAGTAAAGCACATGAAATCAAAAATTATCTAATTAATCCCTTGTCCATCAATTCCTAGACTTTCCATTTTATATCTTATTTGGAAATCTTGCTCTAGGCACTAGATTTATATGATGACTAATGATTCTCATGGGTTATAAATTTTTAGGTAAATCATTTTCACAATATCAACATATTCCTACAATAATTTTTAGATTTCATTAGGAGGGTCACTTGCTTTAGTTTCCATCACAATCAATATAGGAATCACAATGAATGTTAACACTTTTAAAAATTCCTTTCCTAAAACCATCATCACCCTATAACTATTATCCAATTATACTAATTTTTCCTATATTGGATTTAAGGTAAACTTATTTCCATCCTTCGCAAGAGTTTTCATGTTCACTCTTCTATCATGTATTTCCATTATATCATATTTCAATGGCCTTACCAAAAAAACATGAAACACATACATGGGCATAATATCACACATAACATCATCCTTATATGCACCAATTAAAAAATAATTCATAATTTATTGTTCACTTACAAGCCCTCGATGGCCTAAAAATTTTTAAATTTTTTATTAGGTAGGGTGTACTAACCTTTTTAACCCTAGTTTCTCCATCATCTCTTAAAACACCAAATTATATGTGTGTCCACTATCAATGACCACCTCACAACATTACCTCCTAAGTTTTAAATAGTTTAGAATAAAAAATTATGTTTTATAAGAGTTAATTTATTTCCTTGGATAGTTTTAACAAAACTATTTTCATCATAAGTACCTTTCCTTATTTTGTCTCTTCCTTGTGCATTAGAAATCCAACACTTTATTCATCACTATGAGAAATATTCATTGTCCCTTCACACCTCTTCCTATTATTATGTGTTTCTTTTAGACACTCATAATCTATGTTAAATATACTTATTACATCCAAATAACTTACCCATGAAGCCTCTTCTTCTTCCTTATCTAAAGGATCCTCTCCTTTATAAATAATAACATTTTCTTCTAGTATTTTGATTATGATTCTAATATATGATTTCTTATACACCATAAGCTTTATATCATCTACCACCACTAGTTTTTTAGTTTCCTCTTGAGGATCATCTTCTAACTCTAGAGTTCATCTATTGTATTCTTTATAACTTTTCTTCTACCTTTAATGCACATTGATAGGCTTCTCCAAAATTTCTCAGGTAAAGAAATCAATCTAACCTTGAACAATAATATGAAACCCATTCATATATATGGATACCTTATCTAGGTCACATTATACATGTCAAGATCTTATAGTAAGCTTATGAAATTTATCAATATATTCTTCAAAATATCCTTTTGTCTTAAGATTCAAAATCTCCTAAAAAACTCATCTAATAGTTTGATGGAAATAATTTAGCATTTAATTTTGTCACCATTTGATCCCATGACTTGATCTCCTCCTTACCTTTCCCTTAACTCTTAATTTTCACATGATACCACCATAAGGATGTATGAACTTTCAACTTTGTGCATGTGAATTACAACGTCTTTGGTTCTTCCATTGACTCATAGTCAAAATATTTCTCCATCTCTATGATATAATATAAGCTCTTCCAAATTTAATATTTTACTATAGCATGGTGTATCTATCTTTGGATTACTACCAAGATTTATAACAAATTTGAGGAATATTTCCTCAACTTCATTTTATATATCTTCCTCTTCAAACCTTGAGTTATCATTACTTCATCATCACACACATATTGAATGTGAGCTCTCCTTATTTGGTCTATCTCTATTGCATCCATACTTGGATTTATCTCACCATTTTATGCTAAATGTATAACCCTATGTGATCATGTGATTTCACCTCTTTTAATGGAAATATTTTTATTTTCCATCACTTCACCCAATTTCTAGCTTCTCTTTCACAACTTGTTAATGAATCAACTAAAGTCTCTTAAAAACATAACACAATAATAAAAACAATATGATTTGACACTAATCCTAATGTCAGAATGAGGTACATGGGGTGAAATTAATATCTCACTCACTCCCTGATAATGATTCTCCAAATAAATCTAACATTTGAAGACACAAGATGAGACACACACAAAGATAAAGGCTCTTTTTTTAGAATTTGAAACATAATCACATTCATTGATAAATTTTTTTTGGGATCACATTAGTCTTAATACACTTTCAAGATTCAAGATTTAAATTCTAATCTGAGATCTATCCTTTTCACTCTATTTTTTGTTTCTCACTTATAATGTCAACCCTTCCCAATATTTACTCTCTTCTCTCTCTTTTCTATTTCCATTTTAGAGAAAACCTCCCATTAATTCTAGGCATGATATCCTTATTATTTTCCACTCAGCAACCTTCTCAAAAGTTGCCTTTAACTACCTATGATTCTTGAGATATTTTTTGTAACATCAAGCACATGGGCTAGCTCACATCCTAAAGATCATAACTAAATAGAAAATATTATTATGAGTTTCCAAATTATTATTTAAACACCTTAATTTATGGAATGTTTTTTAAAATTATGTCCCTAAAAGGTTTTTATGTTATATTCATTTACTATGATAATATTTTGTATTGTGGTTGCAAGGAACATGAAATTGTACCATGTGGCATGATCCTAGGGTCTCTATATCACAAGCTCAAAATGTTACTCAAGACATTTATATTGACTTTTGGACCTGTGGGAAATATAAATCTCAATATATAAACTCTAATGCATAAGCAAAGTTATCCATTTACTTATATAAATCTATGATCCCTATGTGAACAGATGAAAATGCCATTTTTTCATCCATGGAGTCACATACGCCATGATTCCCTTATGATTATTGGAGGCCCCATAAAATTATGTAACCTATGAACCTATGAAGTGATTAAATATGATTGATAATTGGTCATTCATCTATCTAAAAATGTGACTCTATCATTTATCTTTCGATCTACTAGTAGGCCATGATTATGACACTTATCTTGGGATCTTGGATTCATGTGATTAATTTTTGGCCACTTTAAACTTTAGCATACCCATTTAAGTTTACAATTAAATATTAATTTTTTAAGGTTTGATGATATCCTTGGCTAAAGACTTATTCGTGATCACTTTAAACTTAATGAATTATAAAGTGGTCATTTTAAATTATGATCACATATAATATGTGCACATAGCCTCAACCAAGCCTTGAAAATACAAAGTGGCCACTATTAGACTTTATACTTGAGGTAAATAAATACATGAGGTCTCTATTAATTTGTAACTTAGAGTTGAATATGTAAATTTTGACCAGTGTGATATGTGACCTGATGACTAGCAAATATGACTAAAGGGATCTTAGAGAAAAAAATAGGAATGTGATCCAAGGCCACTTATTGAAAAATTATAGAAAAAACCCGTTGTATAAAGTGATGAAATAATTACCATTCAACCTAGATGATCTTACATAAATATACGATAAACATACAAATATGAACTATCTAACAAAGATTAATTGCACTTAATTAATATAAAAAATGACCAAGAGAAAAGGAACTTAGTGTATATTATACTATGTCCTAATCATTGCCTATGTAAAGTTGTCAAAATGATCTAAAAAAGCTATGTGATTATTTAATCAAGAAACAAACTATTATAATCTACTAGGACACTACTAGAAAAACCTAAACACTTACGATGACAATTCTAATCCACTATCTATCATAACTATCATTGTGTATTTTTGTAGTCTATTTTTTCATATATCATTGTGCCTGCCTACCTAGATTATTCTTGTGTAATTTATTTAACTTATTATTATACATGTATTATTATTTTACCTTAATTTTCCTTAAAACCCTAGCTCTAATTTTGACACTTCTAGACTTGTTTTTTAGTACTACTTAAGGGGTTTTCAAATTTGGATGATTTTGGATAATGTCTTAAAGATGTGAAAATTAATTTCATAATAATTTTCCTAGATGTTTTTTTTGAATGGCCCTTGTGGGAAAGGCATTGATTGACCCATCTCACCATTAGATGATGTATAGATGAATAATTTCAAGAATGCAACATAGGAATCCTTCCTTGTGGATATGGATCTCAGTTATGAATCCCTATTGTGTAATGTATCATGTTGTGTGTTTTATTGACCTTGTGTGGAAACCTTAACTTGTGTACTCTCTCTCTCTCTCTCTCTCTCTCTCTCTCTCTCACACACACACACACACACACACACACACACACACACACACACACACACACACACACACACACACACACACACACACACACACACACACACACACACACACACACACACACACACACACACACACACACACACACACACACACACATTTTCACTCATTTTCTTTTATAGTTCTAGGATTTATTTGGTGGCCTATTCTAAACCTAAACTGATGGTTGGGGTGGGTATAACTTACCACTAGATGGATGGGTTTAGATTTTAAATTATTTTTCTCTATTGATTATAAATAACATGAAGTGATTCAATGATGCACATAATAGTTAGAAGATAGGTTATAATTTGTTGAGATATTATGTAGTGGTGCCAATAACCTATGAGACACTTACACTTCTTGTCATTGATGTAGATTTTGTACACTAATCTTGTAAGTTATTTATTTATTGCCAAAATTGTTTCTTTAAGTATTGAATCTATATTAGTCATTATTTATTATAAATATGAGTTGTAATATCTCTCAATTAGGAGCATAGGCTGCTAAATAAATTAAACTATGGGTTCACTCTTGTTTTACCTTGTATAATATTGTGTTATGTCATGGAAATTTATTTTTGTTCCTTACCTTACTTTTGAATATCTAAATATGACTTATTAATGGTGATTATGAATTTAATTAAAAGATTTTACTTCTTATTTTAGGACTATCATGATTTATATTAATGTATTATGATTCAAATCCATGTTAGGTAGACAATACAATGTTTAATGGCTTAGTTATGGTTAATGTTATTTCCTTAATTGATCCTAATTGTGTGTTGAATCCTTAACTAGGACCATGTTAGCATATTTACATTATCTAAATGATGATTAGGGTTTTAAGTGGTGATGAACATTGTACCCTTCACCCACTATGTTTTTTTCATTAATGATTTCTTAGTTATAATGAATCTTTTTTTCCTCTCAATTGTATGTGTTATAGTGTTAAGCTCAATATGTAGTGACTATGGTGTGATGTTTATCTTGGTTATGTTTGGAGGTCACTTAATGAATATAATATAACTTAAATTATAGGAATGGATCTCTTAATCAAACATTTTGAGTTATCTTTTTTGATTTAATTGATTTTAGAAATATAAGTACATTTTAGTTATGCTTAACTAAGGTGGCAGTGTTAAATTTTCATTCTAGTAGGAGTCTGAGCCAAATAATGATATGGATATAACATGAAAAAGGGGAAATTTATGGGTGTTTCATTTTAATAATAATTTAATATTTCAATTAGTTCATTTGTTTTTTCCTTAGTTGAGTTATTATGAAGTTATAATGTCAATCAATGATAATTAGGCACTGTGTAAGCAAATTATGTATGACTGTAGATTTTCTAACTGTGACTATTTATATTAATGATTTTTTGAATTTTAAGTGAATTTTTTTATCAATATAGATAAAAACACTAAGGACATCACTAAACCATGTAAAGTTAGTTTATGGATTCATGTAAACATTTTGTGTGTCATGATGTTTATATTATAATAGCTTGCCTTGACTATCATAATCCTAAGACTGTGACAATTTTAGGAATATGGTAGATTAGTAATTGATGGCAATGTGATAAATGAATTTTTATTACTATAAACATTGAGTTGTGATAGGATGTAAATATGGATGCCCTATTAAAGAAACCCTAGTTTTTATTATTTTGAATGGTAGTTTTTCTTTTATAAACAATGATAATCATGCTTCATGTTTTAAGATATTGTGAATGAATAACATTATGGGAAGAAGCATGTACACTTTAATTTGAAAATTTAATATCTAAAGGAACATATAATTGTAGTTCAATTAACCCTAATGAGAGAAAGAAGGTTAATTAGTTGGTTGGAATGAATCATGTTAAGGTACTTATGCTTTGTTTCCTTAAGTAAGACTGACTGAGTAATGTTTACAATGTTTGGAAGGTAGATTCACTATAATCATGGAGATGGATTCTTGATCATCAAGTAAGACTTGAATTCATGTTTAGTTAATAATGGTACCTCTTCTCAATCGTCTCCTTATTGTTTCTCTATTCACTATTACTCTTATCTTTCTTTTAGTAGTGGAAAATATATTTTTTGAATTTGGGAATGAATTTTGAGTCAGTTTAGATTAGTATGGATAGTGACCCTACTAATAACAAAGCAAACTTATACTTTGTTATGATACTAATTATTGGTGATTTTTTCAATTCATGTCAATGGTATTTATCTACTATATATATTAGCTTTGTCAACATCTAAAGGGAACTATTAATCATGAAGTTGTAACTATTGAATAATGTGTATAATTGTAGTATATATTTAAATAATTTTATCCTATTCTAGTTGACCTTTAATACAAATCAACATGTTATCTAACCTCATAAAGTGTTATTTAAAGTAATGTAGAATGTTGAAGGGTGAAACCCTAAATACAATATGCTCTACCCTTACTATTAATGCTCTTTTTGTTAAAACTAGTTTAATAGTCTATGAAATTATTTGGATAGATGTTTGTGGTACATGCACTATTTGATCTAAGGATATTTTAATAGATATTAGTTATCTCTTTATTTTTGTAGTAAAATTGTAGAGTTCTTTAAATTTTGGTTATTCTATGTAGAATTAAGTTGACTTTATTTTGGTGTGGTCATAAAGATAGTGTTATAGTGATGATCACATGGTTTCTTCCTAATAATTTGTATTAAACATAGTGTATTGTTTTCATTGAGTTGTTAAGGAGTTTATTTGATAAGGAATCCTTTAAGAGTTGTGTTTTGATTTTAATCCAAAAAACATTTCTTGCCATAGATTAGGAATAAGAGTTATAAATGTTTGTTGAATTACTTAAATCCTAAACAATTTAAGAAAATAATTGAAATAATCCACACCTTTTATAATGTTTTCCAACTCTAAGACCTTTACTTGAAGGTTTTTAGGAGTAACCATTGCATGTAAAATATTTGTATCAGTAACATGAACTAATATTATTATCATCTATAACTATACTCTATTAAATTTAGTATGTTGAAGATGTAAAATCCTTCTAAAGTGTGGATTGCTTAATCCCAATGTAAACCTTATAACTGTTGAAGTTATTTTTGGAAGGTTATTATTAATCACTTAACCTAGTGATCCCCAGTAAACTTTTTCCAATTACAATAATAATGCAAGACCAATCATGTACATAGGTCCATCACACTGTTGGAATTAAGTGTACATGTACCCATATTATTATTGGAATTCAAGGATCATGACCCTAAAACACCTAAAAAATTGTGTTATTTTTTTGGGGTTGTGATAGTCTTTTAGTTATTGTAGAGCTCTGTAATTATTTTCATCATGGTTGTGATATTTAAAGAAAGGGTAGACTATGCTATGTAATTGTTGGACATACTAATTTTTTCGCTGATAATTCATAATCACATGTCTTATAGTGTGAAAAAATTCTCAAAATTATATTTTAAGCTTTAGACATTCATTATTGTGGTTTCCCTATTATCTGCATTCGATGCACCATACCAAAAATCATGGTTTCTTTCTTTCCTATAGTTATTCCATACTGTAAAATATTGTATTCAACTTAACACCAATTTTTGTGATGCTAAGAGGATATTGTCCATAATATTCTATTTGTTTGACCCTAATCATAATAGGTTTGACATCAAATTTTGTGGTAAATTGAGCTTATTCTATGACAAACTAAATATTACTTTTCAAGCCTTATATAAACCAAGAGAATTTATATAAGTCTTGAAATTGAAAATTTACCATGTTTATCACATCTAAGAACTGACGATCATAATCTCAGACTGATTCTCCTATTTTTTTGTGATCTCCTTCAAATCTTGAATCATCTAACTCCACCATTTATACATTTTAATTATCCTATCAATTTTTCATTAACCTTATAAATATTGATGGTTATATGATTATTTTTAAGCATGGACCCTATATCTTGACCAATCAAGGCTCTTATGAGTTTGTACTTTATATCATCATTAATTGTCACATCCTTAACCTACCACTTCATTTTTTAGGTCAATAAATATTTCTCTAGGTTAATAGACCCATAATATGGCATCAAAGTAACAAAATAACCTATGATAAATTCCATGTTTTATATGATTTCAATAGATATGACTAGCTTGCTCAAGGATGATTTCATTGGTGTCTATATACTTATTGTGAATGTGCTTAGAGTACCAAAAATCTTAGATTCCATGGTTGGGTTGAATTCACATCCAATTACCTTCTTATTCTCACCTAATTTTTATATGACTTCCTTAAACCACTTCTTAGTTACAGCTACTTCTCTAATTACTTTCAAACCACTATCATTAATTATTAAAATAGGCATAGGGGATGCATCCCATTGGAGCAAATGAACCATTTATGTATTATCTATCACACCCACTCTTGAACCAAACCTAAGTTTACATTTCATCATTATTTATTAGAGAGTCTACTTTTCCTCACCATTTAAATATAGGATCAATAGCTGATCTTTAAATATATTATTGATTTTTTTCAAATTTCCTTATTATAACTTCTTCACGGTGTCTTCATTCTCTTCCTTCCTCTCTTTATGATTTGGTTTCCAATTCCAAATTGATTTATACATTCTCTATGGTTCTTACATTCCCTTCCTTATCTTTTGGTGATCTTTAACCATTACCTTTAGATTGTCCTTCCAAAGGTCAAGTACTTCCTATTTTATTTGCATCTTATTATATAATCCTACTTGTGGCTACTTATGGCCCTTCATCTCCTATAATATTTTTCTTGGTATGTCTTTTTTATTGTTTCATCTCTATTTAAATCCTTAGAATACATTTTTCGTGTTACTTCTCTTGTCATCCATTCTCTAGGTTTGGGTCCAAGTTCCCTAGTTCAATTTTTCTTCATTTAACTCCCTCTTATCTACATCCCCATAATGCCCTAAATGATTTCTCAATATTAGATGGAATCGAAACCATGCCCTTTTACACAACCAAAATCTTCAAGAACATATTGATTTTCTTTAAAAACTTGCCTTATATCCTTATAACAAAAAAATAACTTCAAACACAATATACCCCTGAACCATTTTTTTTGACATACCCATAAATTAGAGTCTTTACCCAATGATCAATTACACTGGTCCATTTTGTATCTAGGTTGTGAAATATTTCCATATTTTCTTTGTTCTACACAAAATATCTTATTTCTCATGGACTAAAGTAGTATTATTCAAGTCTAGAAAGCTATGTTACGAGCAATCCATGCAACTCACACCAAAATATTACATAAATTTATATGTGTATATGTTTAAAAATGATGTCCTCTATTTAAAATACTACTCTTATCACTTATTCCTATGTGAAATTATGTATCATTGCATCTAAATAATTTTCAAGGTCCCTTTTACTAGGTAACATTTCAACATATTCAGGTCCCAATAACAAAACCTTTGTTAACAACAGTCCCTAAAATCACTCATTAGGGTATTCTACTTTTGTAGTTTGTAATGTTGTGATGGGACTCTAAATATTTATAAGAATTAATAGACAAGTTACAACTAAACTCAATGAATATTAATATTCCAAGCTTTCTTCATGTTCACCATGAGTGTATATACATTTATTAACATTTTACCATTCATATATTTAATGATAATTAGTAAAGAAGGATATATTCAATCGCAAGGAAAATATAATCAAATAAAAAAATATTTATACACTAACAAAATATGTTTGATAACAAACTAATGAATTAATTAATACCATGTATTTATCTCTATTATATTACAATTTAGATTTTTATTTAAAAAAAAATAGAGAATATATAATGTTATGAAGAGACTATGACTCTTTATTTTCACAACCTTTCATCTTCTATATTAAAGGGGTTGTTAAACTTCTATGTGCTTTGATATCCTATGTGTGTCCATATTTTATACAATATACACTATGTTGTACAATTATTCCTATTTATATTACAAAATTATTCATGCAACTTATGCTTCACATCTCTTATTAATAGTAAGCAAAGGTGACCAATAATACCATCATAATAAATAAAATAACAAGAATCAATATAACATATACAAGTTGGAACATGAGCATAATTAGAAACCAAATCAATTTGTTGAGGTACCCATGATTCAAATAATGATAAAACATTATCATCATCGTATTCATCATTATCTTTATTTTCTTCCAAAATTTCACTAATTTGTATTTATTATTATTGTTATCTTGACTAATAGAATAATTGTTAAGTTGTGTTTTTGTAGTATCAATATGATGTGATGGCATACTATTATTAAGATATATAAATTTACTTGAACATTGTGTTCTTTTTCCTTGGGTATAAATCTTGACTTTTCCTTAGGTAGTTCCTTATGTATAACTTCTTCCTATATTTTTTGTTTTAGAAAGTATATACATCTCTTGATTTAAATGAGTTTATATTCTTATCTAATGTTAGGAGTTATTCCAATATATTTAAGATAATTTTGAAAAATAAAAAATAACGAATTCGTAAATGAATTATATTACCTCAATAGCAAGCCATAAGAGAATGAAAGAGACGAGAATTGTCAAGTGGGGTAAGTATTAAACAAAATAAAACCCCATGTATATGAATGAGGCTTTAAAAGTAAAATTTCATAAGTAAAATATCTTTAAAAGAAAAGATAATATAGAAGGGAGATTGGTGTCAATACATAAGGGAAAAATCTCAAGATAAACTAGTGTTGTAGTGTGTAGAATGAGAGAGGATAGAGCTCAACAAATAGAGCTAGAAAGAAATATAAGTTACTTATATAACCTTTGTGTGTGTGTAAAATGTCCCTAATTCCCATAAGATGAGGGGGATTTGTGTGACAAGTGTGGATAGACTTACATCAACATGTAACTCCAAGATTCCCTACAAAAAGACAAAAGAAGTGTGACACCTCATAAATCTGAGATATGTGAATTTATTATAATAATAAATACACAACTAAATAAACTTAAGATTAACCTAAACCAACTTAAATAAATAGTAATATACAACAATACCTATTAATATTTATTTTGATCTAAAAAATAGGATACAATACTATAAACAAATAATTTTATTGACATTACATAATTCTCCCCCTTAATGGAAACTTCTTTCAATAGGAATTAATTTTTTTTGAAAGAATAAATTAAAAAATAAGGTGTCGGTAATAAGCTTGCAAAGGCAAATTTGTGATCATCAATAATATATAATAACCCTATTTGGACAAGATGGTAAATCCACATAAGAACAAAGACCAACAAGAAAGGGGATGTAAATAAAAGATATGTTGTACTTGCAAAACATATGCTTACACCAATATTTCATTTTAAGTAAACAAAATGCCATAAATATGATTTACATATATTAATGTAATAAAATTATCTCTAAATCAAGGAAAAATGATCAAAATACAACTTCCATAACAAAGTGTTGAATCCTTTACAAAGATGAAAATAAGTTGGTCCAAAATAATTGGCTCCAAACAAACCATATTTCCTTGACAACTTACCAAAAAAGTAAGCATAAAATCAAGAAATGCATTAATTTTTTTTAAAAAAACTTATCAAAAGGGAGACAAAGAAAATGTTTCTCCTTTCTCAAAATATATCCTACTTGAATCAAGTGAGGAATTATCATAAGAAGATAGATCAAAGTCTCGAGAAGATACCACAAGTTTCAAGATCCAAATTGGTTTAACATTTCAATGAGGCGTTTTAGTGGTTTCCAAAAAATGTAAAATTTGATGATTTTTTTTATCACAATATTTACATGGATGAAATTTATAAAATTTATAAATATGATACATGTTTTTTTTACAATGCTCACAAATTTTACTGTGTTTAACTAGAGTATAAGCATGAGAAACATTATAACTCATATAAGTATTATGACATTGAGAAGTAATATTTTGTAATTTTATTTAGTGAGGGGGATAATACAAATTAAAATTATCATTAGAGGCATTAAAACCAAGCCTTAAAAAATTTGCATTAGATTTAAGAAAAATGGGCTCAACAATGTCATTTTCATTGTTTCAAATAACGTAGAAGTAATTGCCTTCATTTGGTGCATCTAAAGTATACCAAGTGAAAAATTATAAGATCAATTATTTGGTATGAAATAAAATACTACTTACCTTATTTTAGGACCCTATTTAATATGAAAGCCAATAAAACCAAGATGATCTCTAGTTATAACATCATATCCCATAATAGTTATTGAATTTTATGTTGAATCTATCTTATAAATCACAAGACTAGTAATGAATTCCTTATTGGATATATTGAGGCTTGAAACAATATCTGCTATGAATCCATATTTTATTTACCAATATCACCTATAAATCTATTGGTGATTAAAATTGTCATGCTAATAAATCAACCCTTTTGCCTATCATGAATGTTAAGATATAATCATACCAATCTAATAGTAGGGGTATAATAGGTCATGAATGATCTTATATCACTTAAATAAAATGAAAGGAATCATATTATGATTATATAATCTAACCTATCCGATAGAGAAAGTATATGAATGAGACAACCTCTTAAAGGAAACATCCTTCTTATTTATATTTTATCAAATTATCTACGATCTTTTGATATCTTCAGTAAGCTCAAAATAAGTCCAAAGAAAAGAAAAAAAACAAACCAATATATAAATAAAATAAATAAAAATGGAAACCAAACAACAAGATAGAAATAAAAAATAAAATTACTAATTGAATAACATATAAAAATAAGAAAGAATCTATTCTAAACTAATAATAAGCTATCAAGAAATAACCTATAAACAATAAACATAATTGAAAATAATTTAATCTAACTAATAATAAAATCTAAGTTTAAACTAGAAAGCTAATGTAAAAAATTATAGAATATAAAAGGTTAATCTAAACACACAAATGAATCCCATTAAATAAAAGTATTGAATTAAATAATAATTGAATCAAACACACTTAATCTAATCAGAAGAGAACACCTAAAAAATTTAGATTAACCAAATTAAAAGAAACAAATGAATGATAATTAAACATAAGACATAATCATAAGTAAACTTAAAGGGAAATAATATTAAAATGAAATGTAAATCTAAACAAAAATAAATTAAACTAATAATAAATTAACCCTTTAATAAGATAAAAATCAAATCTAAGTCAATATAGATTAATTAAATCTAAAAAGATAATAAAATGAAGTAAGAAATATGAACCTAAATGAAAATAAATGTGAAACTAATATAAATAAAGAATTAATTAGAAAATTAAATTAAATTTATGAGTCATAGGAAAAATTCATCGTAGTAAAAAATAGAATAAATTTTATTGAGAGACCAACTTTAGTACAAAATATATTTGAAATGACAACTGCTATGATTTAAAAAGATTAATTAAATATCACACATGGTGATGTAATAATTATTATTCAAGTTAAGTACTTCATTTTATACACATATGATTGCATATCTATAATCATCATAAGATATTAGACTTAATAGACTTCAGATAATCAACTTATAAACTAAACAAGAAACCTGAATATACTTGCACTGATTAAATACATTACTTAACCATAAAAAGATGTATTATTGGTCTATCTATAAAATTTGTATTATCTTAGAGATGTTTCATAGAAAAGGGAATGATGAATAACTTTGAATTAACTCATAGTCTTCGTAATACTTGTGTAATGTTTCTCCCTTTGTGATGTAACTTGATCTCCTTTTAAAAAATCTTCTCATGGGATCATTAAGAAAATAAGTTATAACTTCTATTTTTTTATTGAGGTTAAAGGGAGGGATTTTTTTGAGCTAGGGTCCCCAAACCCTGGGAGTACATCAAAACAAAGAAGAACCAGACCAATGAAACGTCCCTAAAAGGGAAACATAAGACATAACACAAAAACAAGAAGAGAACAACTAAAAAGCCATTCCCACATAGCCAGATAACTTATATTATTCCAGACTTCCTTAGATGTCTTCCCAACATGCCTTCATATTGCTAATATTCATATAAATTATCCTAATAATGCTTTCATAGTCTATGTTGTGTGTTCCACTACTGCTTTGGCCCTTTGTTTCTTTTACCTTACCTGTATAGCTAGGATCAAATAACTCTTTGAGGTTCTCATAGAGGTTTTCCATATTTTTGTAGACCTTCATTCATAGAATATTTACTATAATTTATAATGAAATTGAGTTTTTTCTATAGATCCTCATTGACATGCTCAAGGAGATCTAACCTAAAACTAAGTCTTTGAATTTTCAAGTCCTCTTCTTTATCCATTTAGGCTTTGGATAACTTTTCATTTTTCCATTGCATAATGTTCATCATGTTTTTGATGATTGAAATTTCCCTCATGAACCATCTCATGAGAGAATTTTGTAGCTCTATTTCTTCAGTCAACATTTCAGTGTTCTCCCTATTCTTGAACAAGTTTTCAATTTGTTAAAAATCTTTGTTTTTATATTTCTGACACTGATCCTTCTCTTCTTTTTCAATATTATCAGTTTAAGTCTTTTCCTTATGGTTCTCAATCCCTGTTTTAGTATTCCTCTAAGTATTGGTGAAGTCTTTAGTACAACCCTCTTCCCTCTCTTCATTGTCACTGTTGATAATTACAAATTTCCTTACCCCCTTTTTGTAAAGTAAGGTCTTCTATTTTTTGAGATCCTTAGGTTCATTATTATCTCTGACCTCAATGGTACCTTTAGAAGCACCTCTTAAATGTTTCTTAATACCCTCTTTTCTATGTTCTGTTCTGTTCCTTTCCTATCTTTGTTTTTATTTTTCAATTTTTATTGTCTTACTACTAGCATCCCTGCTTTGTTTGCCTGGGTATTTAATGGTAGTTTTCTTAATTTTTCTCATATCCATTATTCCTTCACTTATTTTTATTATTTTCTTTGGTGAAGATTAGGCATTAATTGTTTCATGCCCTTGAAGTATTTATAAATGAGGATTTTACACCCTCATGTCTACGGATAGTGTAACTACCATTTTTGTATTTCTATATGGAGTTTTCCATAGATTTAAGAATGAAAATAGAAAGACTGAAACCAAATCCATGTCTAAAGTAATGTAATATCCTAAACATGGACCAATTGACAACATTATACCAACTTTCTAAAGTAAAATACTGAATAAGATAAAAATCTACCTCAGCATACGATTTTGAAAGAGATTCCCTATTGAATCCATTGTGTAACTTTTCTAGCTATTCACCATCCTCCAAAAAATCCTCTTTATCTAATTTTTAGTCTATGGGATTGTAGAAGCTTTTGGTTTCTTCTATTCTTAGACTCATCATATGTGTAATTAGTTCCTCAGTGATTTCAAGTATAACACCATTGATATTAATAACCCTTTCTTCCTAAACTCTAGCAAACTGAGTGGACAAATGTCTATCAAAACCCTCATTTTTTTCCATGAATTTGGCAAGACCCCCCACCAATAGGGCATTCCAAAATTTGCTATTAGATTTAACCTTAGGTTAAATCTTGGGATCAATTCTATTGGGTAATCCCATCTTGATTTTGTTATTCGTATAGGGCTCTAAGAAGATTTTCCTATCTCCTCTAAAACACCACTTAGAAGCATCATTAAAATTTCCTTGGTGTGAATTATGAGACACTTCATGTTATTTCTCTTTTTCTAGATGCTTCTCCCAATTAGAATTGGGGTCTATGGGTATAAGTTCCCATATATTAGCTGGTATCATAAATTCTCTATTAGTCATGAGGTAGAGGACTATATAACTGTATATTAATAGAATATTTTTTCCCTTCATTAGTTATTCTTTTTAGTACCTCTCTAGATAAGTTCTCATTATCAAGCCATGTTTTGAAGCCCACATTGCTTGTTCCCTCATTATCAAACCAATATACAATTCTATTACCCTTCTTATACATGTGGAGAATGTGCACTTGTTGGAGAGAGTTTAGAATTATATTGGCTTCATCAATTATATTTTTTAAATTCTAACTTGGAGGGTGTTTTTGAATTAGAAAATTGACTATGTTCATGAGGTCTCTTTCTACTTCTAGCTTTTGGATATTAAGTTGTTTAGCTAGTCTAAAGCCCCAAAGGGTAGCTAGAGCCTCTACCCAATAATTAGTCTTAGTGCCCATATCTCTTGCATAAGCCCTAATTATCTTTCATTTAGCATCTTTGATGATTATTCCTCCTCCTACAATTGTTGGATTTCATTTTGATGCACCATCGAAATTTAGTTTCATCCACCCTTCAGCTGGGACTTTCTATTTGGTTCTCTTTCAAATTTCCTCTTTAGGGTTTGATTTTCCTATGCTTGATAAATCAATCTACCAATTTTGTGTAGGTAACCATTCAAAAGAGAGGAGATCCTTGCTTTTTTTAGTTTTGATGGAGTTGTAATTCTCCAAAATGGATGAGCATATTCTTTCCAAGGTCACTTTCTAGTGTACTTCTTATCCTTGAATATGATATTATTTCTAGTTCCCCATATCTCCCACCAAATGTGTGGAAGGGTAAGGTTCTATAACTACTTAAGATGAGTATTTTTAAATGGGTAGCTCCAAGCCACCCAAAATTCAATTGGGGTTCCTGGGTGGGCCATGAGATGTTGAATTTTCTTAAGAAGAAATTACACACTTTTTGTGTATACTTACAGTTAATGAGAAGATGAAAAATTGTTTCATTTTCATCTTTACATAGGACACATCTATTTTTTATGATGCATATTTTTTCTCTTAAATTGTCAACCATCAAAATATTCTCTTGAATAGAAACCCAAGCAAATAAATCCATTTTTAAGGTGATGAATTTGTTCTAAACTCCTTTCCAACTCACCTCAACATCTTGGTTTGGGGAGATCCTTTTGTATCTAGCTTTGACATTATAATTCTTGTCAAAGGAAAAAAATCCACATCAGCTTGTCTTCCCTATCTATTTCAGTGATATGGATGGTTTTGAGGGCTCTATTTAAGTCATCCATTTTAGTTTTTTCATCATGATTTACTCCATCTAGGCTGATTTCAACCCAATTTTTGTAGCCATTTCTTGTTTTCTGATAATCAACGATACGCTCCCCATATTTCTATGTTATATTTTATTGTATGTGTTTTTCAATATTCCTCTAAATATGAGATAAATTTGTGTTCCATTTGTCCCCTCAAAATTTTATATTCCTTCCATTACCCATGTGCCACATGGATCCTTCAAGAATGATCTCCTTGTTCTCAATTAGGAAGTTCTAGATGTGCGATCCTCTAATGAACTACTCATCTTTCAAAATGACACTAGGGTTCCTCCCTTGAAGGTATTTGTGAGATAATATCTTACTCCAGGTTGAATTAGTATTATGAATCTCTACACAAACTTGGAGATCAAAGCTTTATTGATCTGTTGAAGATTTCTTATGCTTAGGCCTTTAAATCTTTTGTTGTTGCATATTTTGTTCCAAGAGACTAGATGGAATTTGTTGTTGCCTTCACATTCATTCCATAAAAAATTTACTTGTATTTTGTTGAGGATTTATTCCACTCCTTTTGGAAATTTGAAGAGAGAAAGAGTGTAAATTGGAAGGCTTTGAGAGACTAATTTAATCAAGACATCTTTCCATGCTTGAAAAAGGAGTTTCCCTTTCCACCCTGCAAGTCTTTTTTGGAATATTTTAATTAATGGATTCCAAGAAATTAATTATAATTGATTACTGGTAAGGAGCATGCTACGATAGGTGGATGATATATTTTTAATTTGATAACCCAAGATTAAAATAATTTTATTTTATCTAGATTCTATAGTATTGAAAAATTAAACTGAGTTCTTGTTAAAATTTATTTTTTGATTGGTAGATTTATAATACATGACCAAAACTCTCTTCAATATCCTTGATTTATATATAAAATATTCTACCCTCAAGATGGTGTCATCAACAAATTTTTGATGGGTAATGGGCTCAGCCTACCTGGCTGGCTTAAAGCTTCTAAGTTGACCATCTACTAAAGCCTTAGAAATATACCTACTTAGAGCTTTTGCTATGATAATAAATAATAAAGGAAACAGTGGATCCCCTTGCCTTACTCCTTTATCATTTCTAAAATATCTTTGAGCCACTTCATTAACAAGAATAAAGAACATACATGTGGATATGTAGGTTCTGATGATTTTCTTGAATTTTTAATTAAAGCTAAATTGGTTTAAGACCCTATCAAGGAAATTCTAGTCTAATCTATCATAAGCCTTGGCCATATCTAACTTGAGGATCATGGCTGACTTTTTGTTAATCTCTATGGAGTGAATAGCCTCATGAACAACAATTAATCCATCTTAGATTTGTCTTCCCAAAACAAACCCTCCTTACTACACTTGTATGCTTTTCTCCATGATAGGTTGTATCCTCATGGTGATAAGTTTGGTGATAATTTTGTAGAAAGAATTACATAAACTTATAGGTCTAAAATTTGACAAATTCACTACCCCTTATTTTTTTGGAATGAGCATGAGAAAGGTGTGATTAAATTCTTTAAGCAACTTTCCTGACTCAAGGAATCCATTGACAAAAATAGTGATATCTTCTCCTATAATGCCCCCAAAAAACTTGAAGAATGCAATATGTATTTTTTTAGGGCCCAAGGGTTTGTTCAGATTCATTCTAGAAATGATGAAATCAAGATCCTCCTTAGATGTGGGTTCCAATAACATAGACTTATCCTCTTGATTTATTAGCTCTAGAATGACATTAAAAAATTCTTACTCAAAACCAATGTTTTTTTTGAAATCATGTTTATATATATTCTAGTAAAAATACACACATACCTTGTTAATCTCTTCTTTATCTTCAATAATATGCCCTTCTTTGTTAGTAATATCTGTGACGATGTTGTGTTTCCTGTGCTTGAGGGTTGAAAGGTGGAATTTTTTTGTGTTTCTATCTCCTTCTTTAAGCCATATATTTCTTGATTTTTACCTCCAAAATGATTCTTATCTAGCTATTATAGTATGATAGCTGCATAAGATTTTTTTTTTTCATATTTTGAATTTGAAGATCATACCCCTTATTCTTGATTTACTCCTCAATTTTGATCAATTATTTTTTTAGAGTTTTTATGCTAAAAAATGTTGCCAAATACCTATTTATTCCACTGCTTGAACTTAATTTTGATCTTTTTAATTTTTTTTGCCAGATTAAACATAGTTGTCCCTCTATTATTTTTAGTCCACCATTTAGACATTCTATTTTGGATGTCTAAATGGGTAAACCATATGTGTTCCATGTGAAAAGGGTGGTCGATAAGCTTGGCTTTTTGATCTTTAATAATTTATTCTGAGGGAGAGTGGTCTAACCCAATTTTTGGGAGATAATTCAAGATAAAATCTTTTTGTTGTAGCCACTCTATAGAGATAAAGAATCTATCTAATATATTTTGGATGAGATTCTCACTGAGCCTTCTATTAGTCCAGGTAAATTTTGGACCATGGAGCTCAAGATCTATAACTCCCAAATCAGTAATAAAGGAATCAAAATCCTCCATGCTATTTAGATGCCCAAAATTGCCCCTTTTTTATCTCTAGGATGTAGAGGTCAGTTAAAGTCACTAGCTAAAATCTAAGGTAATTTCTCACAATTACTTTTAATTTTTTTGATGTTTTCCCATAATTTTTTGCATACTAACTTGGTGTTTAGGGCATAAACATTAGAAAAAATTCATTGTTTGTTCTCACTAATATCTATGAAAAGAATGGCTAGATGATTCTATGATTTGAGGATAGGGTCTCCTATAAGGTATTTAGGGTCCCAAAAGGTGATCAAACCACTCGAAGCTCTTGATGTACTTACACAACTTACTTTCACTTCCTTCTAGTAATTTTTTTATGTTGCTAAAAATAGTTCTCCTAAATTTTAGATTCTTATATGGCCAAAATAGTGGCTTTTATATTCCTTCTAAACTCTCTAAAGACTTTTTGCTTTCCTACACTATGCATCCTCCTAATATTCCAAGAAATAATCAACATTTTAACTTATTTAGATGTTGTATCTCCCTTAAAATGAAAAGTTTTTTTTATGTCCATCTGCTATTTCTTCTTGCAGTAAGTTTTGAAACAAATTCTTGTTGGAAGGCCTAACTTTCATCAAAGGAGTTCTAATGTTTGGACCTTTCACACTTCTTCTATTGACTCTAGAAGATGAGGCCTTTACTTGTGAATTATTTTTTGGAGATTTTTTTTACCCAACTTCTCCTCATTGATAGTCTCTTTTACTCTTTCTTCTGATTCCCCTTCATTATGTCCATTTTCATCTACATCTAAATCTTGTTCCTTACAATCCTCACCCTCTAAGTCCTATTCCAAAATTTGGAATTTATTATATAGCAAAGGTTTATTTGTGTTGAGTTCCTTATTTTAACCGTATGATTTTTGTTGAATAAATTCAAACCTGATCTCTTCATTCTCTCATAAAATGTTAAACCCCTCTAGTTCTGGTTGTTTCAACTTTTCTAAAAATTCCATTTTCCTTGATTGAAAAGGATCACCATTTTTATTTTTATAGGATATATTTTCCATTTTTTTAGTTGGATTGGACTCTCCGTCCTTGGGTTTCATTATGGATCTATGTCTTTTATTTCTATCTTGTCTATACCTTCTTTTTCCACTTCTATTGTCTGAGAGCTCTACCTTGTTTTGCTCTAAATCATGTCTAGATTTTCCTTTTTGGCATTCTTAAAAGAAACCCCCATTTCTCTATCATGATATATTATTAGTGTATAAATAACACACCTTCATTGAGTGTCCTAGTTTGTGGCATTTTTCACACATTAATGCTAATCTTTCAAACTTGATCTTTTGTGTTTTGGTTCCATAGGGCATATGTAGAACTATAGAGTTAGGTAATTCTTGGTTCACAAATGTATTAACATAAATTTGGCATGCACCAGTGTAGACCTTGCCCTAGTTATTGAGTTAAGGGGTATTAGATAGCCAAAGGATTTGGCTGTGCTGGAAAATAATTCCTCTTCCCAAAATTTTATGGGTAGACCTAGAAGTCTCACCCAAATGGGCATTAGATTTATATTTTTTTAAGGATAAAAACTTGGTTCCTATTTGTTGAAAAAAAGCCTAGAATTATCAAAGAACCATAGTCTTTTATCTAGTATCATAGCAGTATCTTCCAGGTTATTGAATCTAATCATGAATAAACTATTAAACTTTGCTAAAATTTCCATGTGTCCCTTTGTATTCAATTTCATTTTAGCCCATGCTTTGAATGCATTAATTTTGGGTCCTGATCCCATAAATTTTCCCACAAGAGCCTGGTTTATCCTTAAGGAGGCTTATTTTATGAGATCTAGGGTAATTTCAACATGAAGGCTCTTACCATCCTTTATGTTTTTTAGAATCTCCACATGCTTTAAGTCCTTTTTGGCCATAGATCCCTTCAATGTATCACACCAGGAAGAAGAGTTTGAAAAATAATTGTGGGTAAGAGTGTTAGATAACTTACCTCCCTTTTGTAATATTCCTTGTGTCTGTGTAGATCTTGACAATGCATCTAACCTAGAGTCATCCCTATCTCCCTTCTCCCTATCTAAGTTTTCATTTAAAATTTTAAATTCCCACCAATTTTTTTCAACCCCTCCATGTTCTTCCATCTCACCCATCGTCATTTTTTTTACCTAATCATTGATAAGGGTAAAATAGGTTATAACTTTTGTTTGTTATTTGTTAACTTTAATTAACTTTAATAAATTCAATTAATTAATTATACTTGACTTTAATTTCAAGACTTTAATAAAGTCTTAAGATCAAAATTAAATAATATAAACCAAATATAAATCTAAACAGGTAGGGGCCCTTTAGTCATTGTAGTCATTAAAAATAAATGTTAAAAAATGTAAAACAACATAACAATTATAAAAATTTAAATAAAATTAAATACTAGAAATGTTAATTCCATATACATTTAACTATATAATTCCATAAAATATAATAAAAAAACTATATTATATGAAGTACCAATTTGTTGTCATGTGTTCATAAAAATAAAAATGTAAAGTATCTACATACTCAAAAATATCAAGGTATCACCAACAACAAATTAAAGTTTCAAGTTTTAATTAGAAAATATATTAAGCATCAACCCACTCATCATTAATATCTAAGAGTCCTTTAATCAAAAGATGACCTTTATCTATCATGTATTGAGTATATTCCATTGTAGTTTCAAGGAACTTAACCAATTTTGTGTCCAACTCGCTATCCTCATTATGTATCTCTAGATTTATATTTTTAACCATCCTAGTAATCAAAGATGAATTTGAAGCTAAAGGATTTATTGCATGCTTTTTACCATTGGAAGAAGTAGGTCTATCTTGTTTATGTGAGTATGGTCTAAATTGATCAAGAATTATTTTAGAACACCTTATAAGTCTAATTATTGGTTCAGGTGAGCAAGTTTTGGTATTCAATGACACAAGAAAATGTGAATGAAGTTTTGTAATCATTTGGAGTCCATTTTTAGGAGTGGGTATTCTATGCTCAAAAGAATTATGGGACTCAAATTGTATGGTAGTATGCATAAATTGAGAAGAACCACTTGGAGTTCCTTATCCACGAGGATAATCTCTCTAAGGAGTACTTATCCAACTTCTACTTCTATAGACACAAGCAAGATTAGATGGAAAATAATTCAAAAACATTCTAAAAATTAGGATTAGCATCATCAAAATAAATGGACATGTGAGTACCATAGTTAGAATCTCTAAGAAATTTTTTAGCACCCCTAAGACTATGGAGAAATTTACCCCTCTAAGTATGCCTCTTTGGAGGAGTATATTCTCTTCGCTAATCATTATTATGTGCCCAATTATTCTCATTTGAAACATGTGAATTTGGAGGAGTCCAACCAGACATTTTTATACTAAAATGCAGAACAATAAATGAAAATAAAAACTTTGTTTATACTTCAAGTCTTGATTTATCAATGTATAATGACTTCATGAAAATATTTTATCTTTGAAATAAACTATCAACACACAAATCTAGAAAACAAATGAAAATAATTTATTGTCAACTATATTTATTGAGAATGCCAACATAACAATTTAAAAATGTTTTAAATAGTTTTACACATTAAAAACACTAATACTGATATGATATCAACAACTTAATCTCTTTATATTTTGAAATAGATTGATTTAAATATATGAATTCAAATCCATATAGCTCTATCCTTGATGAATTACATATATAATATCAAACAATAATCCATTGTTTCAAAAATATAAAACTCAAAACTGATTGTAACCTTATAACTTCCATGTTATCAAAAAAAATTCATGATCACTAAAAAGATCGAATAATGACTATAATTTCAACTCTCTAAGCCAACAAAGATATTGACTATTAAAATTTATACCAAACTATCCTTAAATAACTATTGAAAGCCTAAACATGTAAAATGAATTCAAACTATCAAAACCATTATGCATGTTTTACTTTTCCTATCAATGTATCACAATAACCCAAAATGAATTTTGAAAAAAATGTGCATCTTTAAAAAAAATGTGCATCTTTAAACAAAATGTGCATCTTTGAACAAAATTATGTCAAATAATAATGTTAACATTAAAAATAGTCAAATTGATCACTGTTCAAACTAACTCTACTTCTGAAAGAGAAATGAAAAAATCTAAAATTAGTTCTCCAAGACTGCCTTATGCCAAATTAAACTATATTTTTATAACTGACAAAACATATTCTGTGTAATCAAAACTCTTCAAGACTGATTAAGAAACTAATCAATTCCACTTTCATTATCAATTTCAAACCATTTAACAACAATCATATAATGTCCATTTTATCAAACAAATTTTATATCACCAAAAAGATACAAAGAGTCACTACATAAACATTCTCCCAAAAATATCTTTACAAACCAAACTATTCAATACATGACTGAATAACTATTTTGAATTTTAAAACCTTCAAACTTTGTTACAAAATAATATGTTATATATAGGCAAAGTTCAATGATAGTATCATCAAAACTATTCATCATATATCCATTATATATTTCTAGAATTTAAATACAATCTCATAGTGAATAGAATGAGGACAAAAAAGAATTGAACATAAAGTAACTTATGACTACCAGGATGTAAAAACAAGTTATAAGAAAAGTAATAAACTCACAAATTAACCAATTTTCATATGCCATGACACATTGACTGCATACAACTTAAAAATATTTCATCATAACATCAAAACAACATTATTTCATATATATGCTCAACATGTCTCTCAAATTGAACCAGAAAATGTATATTTATAAATGAAATTACATGGATAACCTAGAATGAATTATTTGAACCAAAATACGCAAGCAAAATAATTGAACCCAAACACCATATTGACATTAAACTATTTATGTCAAAATTCAAAGAATGACAATTGAAACAACATTCTTTTTACACACAACATTTTGAATGCATTCAAAACTTGAATAATGACAAATCTTTACTCATGCAAGCCTTATTATTTTCATTTGAGTAAATAGATAAATCGAACCTTCACATGGAAACCCCTTAAAAATATTGACATCCATAAAACCACTTTGAATAATACCATTGAAAATTATCATCTTATACACATGTAGACTACATTCATATGGAAATTTCAAACACCAAAAAAGACATCAACAAAACCAAAAGATTTTGACCTACCACCTAGTTATCATCTTACTACACATAAAAAATTGATCAAAAAGATTTAACCCTAAGAATATACTACATGTATCATATTTCCCATAAATTTTTTATAACAATAGTTCAAATTCCAAAATCATTTTATGTGAAACTTACAAAAACTTAAAAATCAATCTTCTTATAAATGAATACATGTGAGCCTATTATAGTCTCATTGGTTAATGCCATGCATGCAAAGTTTTTAAGTTAGAGAAATATTTTATCTTTATCTCTCAAATAGTCAATCAAACTACAAATTTTATGAACACAATAACCATGATAGTCTGACATACCTTATTTCTATATAAAAAAACTAGATTCACAAAGCTCCTTCCAAGCTCAATCCCTTTCTTCTAACTACTAGTAGATCTTCATTTCTACCTGAAAGCTTGTGAAATAACTAGCCAAATTTAAATAACTAGCCTTTTTTATTTAATATACTTGCATTAGCAATTCATGTATACGTGTTCAATCACCATTTGTTATTAACTTTGCCACTAACTAGTTTAGTGGTTCAACCAAATTTACCACATCACTACCAAACATAATAATTACTAACCTTATTTTAAAATTCCTCACCAATGATCTAAAAACAATGCACATAATTTAATATTAAGTGAAATACAATCTTATGCTTCTAATAGATACCAAAGAAATCCTTTTACAAAATTCACATGAATACATTAACTTTGCATTACTTGAAAATTCCATGGTGGTACCACCACAATACTCAAGTTGAGATCAAAGTTGAATTAAACCATGGTCTTAATTTTAGTTTATATGTATTATTATATGCCATAAACCCTCAACTCAATCACCTTAATAATTTATGTCATGATAACAATATCACCTTGTGACTTAACCCTTCCAATTAGCATTTAGGTCTAGGTTCTCACATAAAACTTAGGTAATTAATAAAGTTTAGTATATGCATTAGGTTTAAATCAAACATGTAACACTTATAAACTTGGTTTAGAGAATAATATTTTTTCCACATATGTAATGAATATGATATGAATATAACATAACAACATTATCAATCATGTCTAGTAACCTTTCATGGTTTTGAAGACTAACCCAATGAACTGAAATGCAAACTTTGCATAAGAGATTTTTTAAATATGTGTATTTACAACCTATGACTAATCAATCTATTCATGTTAAATAGACAAGATAATGTGATTTATTCATATTTGTCAATCAACATAGATATAGCTACATCATTTGTAACTAAAATTAGACAAATGAAATCTCATAACTACCACTTTTCAAACCGAATCAAATCATGAGAACAACTACATATCTGATCATATACACTATGAATGCATTTAATTAGTCATCACTTATCTTTTTGATACCAATTTTTAACATTAAAGTAAATTTTTTATTAAATGTGATAAACACTAATGATTATTTCACATAAAAATGTATATTCAAAATGAAAGCAAATGACGTAGACCCTTATAAGTAATTTTAGCTTTGATGACTCTAATTCATCAATATGATAGAATGTTTAAGTACATTTAATTTTTTAGAAAAAGAGAAAGTAGGCATAACACTAGCGATCTTGCTAGCTAATTTTACCAATGAAATTGGGCACTAAAAATAAATTTGCCTATTTGAAAGATAAGTCACTTGAGAGTGTGATCTAGGTTCAATAATTTATCAAGTAGCTATGCACAAACCCATTTAATAATGATAAATTGTTAAAGGATGAAGTGTTTGGATAGTGTGGCATAAAGAATAGGATAAATTAAATAAGGAAATTTGGACTGGATATACAATCAAGTATAAAAATCTCAAGTATAAATTTGAAAAATTAGTAATACTTTAAACTCATTATAACTCAGTTCATGTTTATTTATACAAAGAAAAAATTAAGATTTATTATGTAAAATATCTTAGCATAATTGAAAACTTACAATTTATATGACAACTTCCATTTTACTCTTCCTTCAAAATAATGAATGCTTTAGTCAATATGACCAATGTTTATACTTTTCAAAAAGGAACAACACATAAACAAATAAAAAAAATTAAAAAAAGAAAAATATATGAAAATGAGCTAACGATGAAATAACTTCAAATGATGTCTATTGACTGAATAACGTATTAACTATATTGACATAAACAATCTTGATATTGAAAATAATAAACCAAGTCATAATATCAATCATCTTCAACCAACAAATAGTATTAATAATTCATTTTATGTCCAAATTAATTTTTTTAAAAAAATCTACATTCATGGACTAAAAATGAGGTTTAACATTTAAAGAATTGATAATAAATAAGACCAAAACATTTATACTAGAAGAAGCATTTTCAGTTAAATGCTTTTACAAATAATTTTTTTTTATGATTTTAGATGTTTCAAATTCAAAATCAAACTCTTAAATTCTCAAAATCTATTTTCTAACCTTCTCTAAATAATTGGCTATTTGAAAATGTACGAAAGAATGGGTACATTAGATCTTATAGTAAACTTATTTCCCATTAATAAATAATGAAATTTGATCAATGAATAAACTAAAACTAAAACAAACTTTTCAATACGAGGGTACCTAGTTTCTATGTCTTTTTAAACTTGGCTCATATAACCAATAGGTTTCTCATCATTATTTTCATCACTTTGAGTGATCATATCACCTATGGATTTATCAGTTGCATTCACATAAAGAATGAAGAGTTTCATCAAATCAAGTTTAATAAGTATAGGTTCAATTGCAATGGTATTTTTTACATTATTAAAAGTAGAATCTACACCTAAATCCCATACATATGACTAATTTTATTCAACAAAATCTATAATAGATTAGATTTATTATCAAAATTTGATATAAATTTACAAACAAAATTATTATTTCCAAAAAATATCTAAGCTCATATTGGTCTTTAGGTAGTGGTAGCTATTTATTTATTTTAATACATTCAAGGTCAATCGAAATACCATCTTTAGAAAATATATTTCCTAATAATTTGCCTTTGGTAACACCAAAGACAAATTTCTCGGTATTAAGAGAAATACCATAATTTATACATCTTATGAAAATGATCTAAATACTTCTTTCTCATTTTATAATAGATACTATAACATCATATAATTAAACTTGAATGACTATACCTATTAAATCACTAAAATCTACATGCATAGCTCTCTAAAAAGTGGCACCTACGTTGATGAGATCAAAATGCATTCTATTAAAATAAAAATCCCTCTTCGAGTAGTAAAAGCTATCTTATACCTATCATCTAGATTGATAATTATTTGATTATAAATTAAAAATATATCAAGTAAAGACATCATTTCATAACTTGAAATTAGTTTCAAGATTTGATCAATACTAGGAAGAGGAAAATTATCTTTTATAGTAGCCTTGTTTAAATCTCTGAAGTCTACACATAGTCTAATAACACCATATTTTTTACATATGGGTAATAAGTTAGCTACCCAGTTAAAATATTTTATAAGAAAAATGACACCACCATTAAGCATCTTGTCAAGCTCTTTGTTGATGGTGTCTTTCAACAAAAGGATTTTTTTTTCCTTTTTATGCCTAAAAATTTTAATCCAAGTTTTTATAGGAATATCATGTCTACTATTTTTGGTATCATAACCCTTTAGGTCTTTATATGATCAAGAAAAAATGCCAATAAATTATTTTAAAATTTTAATGAATCTAAAGTTCTCATTAGATGTATATTGTATTCTAAAATAAATAAATCTAGGGTCCTTTTTAGTTCCAATATTAATAATAATAGTTTCTCCAATTATCCTCCTAGAAGGTTCTTCAGTATGTGAAATATTAGGCTAATCATTCGAAGTAAACATTGATTATAGACTCACCAAACTAGTAGGTAGTTTATTATACTTAGTTGTAAGTAATATCCACAATTCAATACATATTCGTCATAGGTAAAATAATTTATTTTAAGAAAAGAATCAATATGTTCATCACATCTGAAAATAAGCCAATTTTTATTTAAATCAAGAATTTTAGGTCTAAAAATATTTGTAAATGAGAAGTCAACAGTAGGATAATTTTCACTTAGAGTAAGATTAGAAACAAAACCAATGAGCTTATCAACACAAACATCAAATTCTCTAAATATATGGGTGATATTAAAAGCTTCAAATTTTTCAAGTAAAGCTCAAACCTTTTGAGTGTATTGATGAGGACGAGTTTGATTTATTTTGTAAACTTTCTTAACTTATCTAATAATCAAATCAAAATCACCAAAGACTTCTAATTATTTAGCATTCAATTCAATGTCCTTTGTTAGATCTAAGCATAATGTTTTAAATTCAACTATATTATTAGTATTATCAAAAGATAAATTGTAAGCATAAAGAATTTTTTTTTCCAAAGGAGAAACAAGATAAATTTCAACATATTTTCCACTTTGTGAACAAGCTCCATCAAAATATAAAGACCATAAATTATCCCTTAAAAATCATTTTCCTATTGTTTTTCAAGTTCAATTAAGGTCAATAACTCATAAGTATCGATCCTTGTTTCCACATAAGTAATAATAGGAGGTAAAAAATCCATAGGATTGTTAAACCAATGTTATCTTCATATAAAAGTGATCTCATTTCCTATCAGAACCCAAGTTGTATGCTTTCTAACAAAAACACTAGTTACTTTTGACCATTCTCTTCCTAGAAGCATAACATAATTATTAGGAATATCTAAAATTTTAACATTAGTCATGCACCTAATTCTTTCATCTTGTTAATTTTTAATAACCAAATCACAAAACTTAAAAAAACTCTTAGTTTGTCATGAATCAAAATCTATAAGTTTTCTATTATCAGTTTCATAGGATACCTAATTGGTCAACAATAAAATTTGGTATTATATTCTTTGAAGCACCAATATCTAGAATATAATTATGTATGATTTTATCAACAATTTTAACTTATATGTAAGAAAATAGAATATAATTAGTAGGAGGATCATATATCTAAGAAAAAATAGTAGATTGAGATTGTTCATTATTCACTATTTCTTCTTGAAATCCTAATACATTCTTAAAATTTAGGTTTTTAATGGTATCATTAATTTTGTCAAGCTATCCTATTAAACCAACAACTTGTAATAATGAAAATCATGTTTTGATAGTAACCAAATCATCTATAATATTATATGCTCCTACATATGGATGATGTATATGAGTGTAATTATTGGACTTATAAGGGGGATATTAAGGATTATTAAATCCCATAGATAAAGGATTATTATGTTGAGAACTAATTATTGCATTATTTGATGTAGTGTTATTCTATGTAACTTTACCTTTATCAATGTTTTTAGAAGAAGAAGATTGATTGTTAGCCATGTTATCTTTCTGATTAGAATAATATTTGTGTTTTATATTGATAGTATAAGCATTGGCATATTTAACTTCATCTTAAGACTCATAAGATTCACACATATTTATATTGTCAATTAGTTCAATGGAAATACTCTTTTTTCATTGAATATACCTTTTAAAAAATTTCATAGCTAAACAAGTGTTAGGATTGTGAACAAAATCACAAACATTACAATAATAAACCTTTTCTTAAACTTTACTTTTTTTAAGAAAAGAATATTTCCCTAATGAAGATGGATTATCATAAAGTTGCCTTATGATGGTGATAATCTCATTGCTAAGACTATGAATGGCTTTTAAAATTTATGAATTATCATAATTTAAACCTATTTTAATTTTATAATTAAAAATGACACATCTTAATTTATTTTCATACTCAATACAAAAATTTATAGTTTCATTATAATCCAACATCACGTGGGATCTTTTGTCTTGGTCTAGTGAATCTACTAATAAATCAATAAATGGTTTATCCTAGATCTATAAAAAAAAAGCTCTAATCATTCCTCAATATCATTCCAAGTACAAATAAATCTTGAGGGAAGACTAATAAAAGATTAATAAGCTTTCCCTTATAATATTTAAAAGAAAACTCTAAGAGACACTTTTTCATTTACATTACCTAGAGTTGCACAAATTTATCTAAAAGCATCCAAATGGTCCTCTTATGATTCATTGGTATTTTTAGATAACTTAAGAATATTAAGACATTTTAAAGAAGGAAACTTACTTGAATGAACAGCAATATTGATAGGATTTTCATGAATCTAAGGATTCGCTAAAGGTTCAGCTACTTCATCATCAGAATCTAACTCATTATCAATTTTATTTATCTTGATTTATGTTGTTTTGTAGGCTTGAAATTAGGTCTCGAACTCTTTGTTGTATCCTTGGATTTGTGTTGGTTATTCTTCCATTAAAATTTTTAGTAAATTCAACTATTTGACCAGACTAGTTTAAATCTAAAGATGTATTAGGATTAGTATAAAAAACTATTCTCAAGATGAAAAGAATTTGAGAGAAAATGAACTCTAAGTTAAGGATTAATAAGTAATATATGTTCTCTCTCATACCTAATTCATTGGTTAGCTTCCTAAATATGGTACTATGTTTCACATAAAAGACTTGCCTCTATCTCGCTAATTTTTTCTTAATTTATAACTTCAATTATGTGAGGTAAATAATAAGGTTTGTTATACCATGCAAAATGAGTTAGATTAAAAACAACATCAACTTTATCATCAACAATGTCAATTAAAGGTTGTATCATTAGATGAGGACCCCCAATAGTCATGGAAAAACAATGAAAAATAGAAAAATAAAAATAAGACTTTTAAAAATAAGTTTTTCCCAGTGGGGTTGCCAAATTTGTTGGTGATCAAAATTGTCATGCCAACAAATCAAATTTTTTGCCTATTGCAAAGGTTAAGATGCAACTATACTAGTATAATAGTATGGATCTAATAGGTCATAAATGATATTATATATATGCAATGGGTTTTTAATTATTATGAAAAATAATAAGTTAAATAATGAATAATACTCCATCATAATTCATAAATTAGATATCAGTTAAATCAAATGAAATGAATTAGATTATGATTACATAATCTAACTTATATGACAGAGATTTTCTATGAATGAGATATTCTCTTGAAGGAAATATCTTTGATCCTTCATATTTATGTTTTATCAAATTGTTTATGATCTTTTAGTGTCTTTGTTAAGATCAAAATAAGTCCAAATAAAAGAAACAAAACGAACCAAAAGATAAACAAAATAATAAAAAATGGAAATCGAGCAATGAGATATAAATAAAAACTAAAATTAATAATTGAATAATAACCTATCAAAATAAGAAAGAAAATATTCTAAACTACTAACAAACTATCAAGAAATAACCTATAAACAATAAACAAACAATTGTAAATACTTTAACTATTAATAAAACTTAAGTTTAAACTAGAAAGCTAATGTAAAAACTTACATAATATAAAAGGCCAATCCAAACACACAAGTGAATCCAATTAAAGAAAAGGAAAATTAACTAATAATTGAATATAAAATACCTAATCTAACTATAAGAAACACCTAAAGAATATAGATTAATCAATTTGAAAGAAATAAATGAATGATAATTAAACCTAAGACAAAATCAAAAATAAACTTAAAGGGAAACAATGCTGAAATGAAATGTAAATCTAAATGAAAAGAAATTAAACTAATAATAAATTAACACTTTAGTAAGATAAAAATTAAATCTAAGTCAATAAAAATTAACTAAATTTAAAAAGATAACAAGATGAAATACGAAATATGAAACTACACAAAAATAAAAGTGAAACTAATCCAAATAAAGACTTAATTAAAGAATAAAATCAAATTTGTGAGTCTTAAAAAAGAGTCATCTTATAAAAATAGAATATATTTTATTGAGAAACCAGCTTCAATACAAAATATCTTTGAAATGAAAATGGTTACAGTTAGAAAAAATCAATAAAATGTTGTACATGGCAATGTAATCATTATTATTTGAGTTAAGTACTTTGAATTATGCACATATGACTATATATCTACAATCATTATAAGATATTAGACTTAATAAACTTAAGATAATTGATTTATAAACTAAACAAGAAATATGGATATAGCTACATTGATTAAGCATATTAATTAACCATCAGAAGATGCATTATTGGTCTATTTATAAAATTTGTATTATCTCAGAGATATTATATAGAAAATAAAATGATGAATAACTTTTAAGTAACTCAGAGTCTTTAGAATACCTATGTAATGTTTCTTCCTTTATCATGTAACTTTGATCTCCTTTTAAACAATCTTCCAAAGATATGGTTAATAAAATAAGTTATAACTAACTTTAATTAGTTATTTATTGACTTTAAGAAAGTCAATTAATTAATTAATTATAATTGAATTCAAGTTAAATATTTTAATAAAGTCTTAAGTTCCAAATTAAATAATATAGACCAAATATAACTTTAAACAGGTCCCTTTAATCATTGTAATCATTAAAAATAAACATTCAAAAACACCAAACATAATAATTATATAAATTTAAATAAAATTAAATACTTTAAATATTAATTTCATAGGCATTTAACCATATAATTTAGTAAAATATAATTAAAATAAACTATAATGCATAAAGTGATATGCAAAGTATCCACATACTCAAAAATATCAAAGTATCACCAACAAAAAATTAAAGTATCAAGTTTTAACTTAAAAATTCTTAAGCAATAGTCTACTCATCATCATTATTTGAAAGTACTTCAATCAAAGGATGACTTTTATTTATCACATATTTAGTATATTTTATTATAGTTTTAGGGAACTCAATTCGATTTTATGCCTAAATCAATATCTTCATCATCTATCTCCAGCTTTATCTTCTTAACCACCCTAGTAATTAAAGGTGAATCTAAAGATGAAAGGTTGATTGCACATTTTTTACCACTAGAAGAACCAGGTCTATTTTGTTCATGTGAATAAGGTGGAAACTGATCAAGACTTAATTTAGAACACCCTATACATATAATTATCAATTCAGGGGAGGGATATTTGGTATTAAATAACACAAGATAACACAAATAAAGTTTTACAATCATTTTGAGTTCATTTTTAGGAGTGGGTGTTCTATGCTCAAGTGAATTATGAGGCTTAGAATATAGGATAGTATGCATAAACTAAGAAAAACTACTTGAAGTCATTCATTTGTGAGGATGAGCTCTCCAAGGAGGACTTATCCAACCTCTATTTACACATTCTAAGAAGGATTATATGGCAAATAATTCAACACATTCTAAAAAGTAGGGTCAGTAGTATCAAAATGAATGGACATAAGAGTACCATGGTTAAAATGTCTAGGAAAAGTTCTAGCACCCCTATGACCATAAGAAAATTGAACCCTCTAAGCATGATTTTGTGGAGGAGTATATTCTCTCCATAAATCATTATTATTTTTCTAATTATTCCCATCTAAATAATATAAATTTGGAGGAGTCCAACCAAACATTTTTATACTAAAATGTAGGACGTTAAATGAAAATCAAAACTCTATTTGTACTTCAAATATTGATTTATTAATACATAATGAATTCATGAAAATATATTAATATTTGAAATAAATTTTCAACATACAAACCTAACAAACAAATGAAAAGAATTTCTTGTAAAATATGTTTATTGAAAATGCCAGCAAGAATAACTGAAAAATGTTTTGAATCATTTTATACATTAAAAACACTAATATTGATATGATATCAATAACTCAATCTCTTTATATTTTGAAAAAAATTTATTTAAATATATGAATTCAAATCCATGTCTTTATCCTTAATAAATTACATATATTATATCAAACAATAAACTATCATTTTAAAAATATAAAACTCAAAACTGATTGTAGCCATATAACTTTCATGTTATAAAAAAAAATTATAATCACTATGAATATCAAATAATGACTGTAATTTCAATTCTCTGAGCCAACTAAGATATTTGACTATGAAAATTTATGCTAAATTATCCTTGAGCAACCATTGAAAAACCAGACATGTAAAATGAATTTAAAATGTCAAAACTATTATACATGATTTACTTCTCCTATCAATGTATCACAACCTAGAATGATTTTTTTTAAATGTATATTTTTGAAAAAAATTATGACAAATAACAATGTCACCACTACAATAGTCAAATTAATAAATGTTCAAAATGACTCTACATCTGAAAGAGAAACAAAAATATCTAAAACTAGTTTTCCAAAAATTCCTTCTGCCAAAATAAACTATATATTTATAATTGACAAAACATATTCTATGTAATCAAAACTCTTCAAGACTGCTTAAAAAAACCAATCAATTTCACTTTTAACATCAAGTTCAAACCATTCAACTACCACCTTATAATGTCTATTTTATCAAACAAATTTTATATCACCAAAAGGATACAAAGAGTCACTGTACAAACATTCTCCCAAAAATGTATTTACAAAAGAAATTGTTCAATACATGACTGAATAACCATTCTATATATTCAAACCTTAATTTTTTTTACAAAATAATAAGTTTTATATAGGTAGATTTGAATTATAGTATCATTGAAAATATTCATCATATACACATTATATATTGCCAAAATCCAAATGCAATCTGATAGTGAATAGAATAAGGACAAAAAAGAATTCAACACAAAACAACTTTTGACTAACAAGATGTAAAATGAAGTTATATGAAAATTAGTAAATTATTTAAAAATTACCCAATTTGCATATGTCATAAAAAATATATTGCATATGACCTAAAAATATTTCATCATAACATCAAAATAACTTATTGCATATATATGTTCAATAACTCTCTCAAATTGAACTAGAAAATACATCTTTTTTAATGAATATGTTGTGGATAACCTAGAATGACTTATTTTAAATAAAATATGCATGTAAAATAATTGAACTCAAACACCATATTGAATTGAACTATTTATGTCAAAATTCAAATAATTACAACTGAAACAACATTTTTTTAATGTACAACATTCTGAATGCATCCAAAACCTGAATAATGCCAACTCTTTACTCATGCACATTTTTTTTTTGTATTTGAGTAAAAAAATAAATCAAACATTAACATGTAGACCCATTTAAAATATCAACACCCAAAAAACCACTTCAAATAATACCATTTAAAAATTATCATCTTATACATGCAAACTACATTCACATGAAAATTTTGAGCACCAAGAAAGATATCGATAAAACCCAAGGATGTTGACCTATCACCAAGCTATCATCTTAATGCACATATAAAATATAAAAATAATACTAAAACTCAATAATATACTTCATGTATCATATTTCCCACAAATATTTTCTAACAATAGCTTATATTCCAAAATAAATTTATGTGAAACTTACAAAAGCTTAGAAACTAATCTTATTATAAATGAATACATGTGAGCCTATTAGAATCTCATCTGATAACTCCATGAATGAAAAATTTTAAAATCAAAGAAATATTTTCAATTTATACCCAAATAGTCAAATAAACTATGAATATTATGAACATAATAACCATGGTAGTCTGACATACCTTACTTCTACAAAAAAAAAACTAGATTCACAAAGCTCCTTCCAAGCTCAATCCATTTCTTCTTTCTAATAGCATAGCTTTGATTCCACTTGAAATATTGATAAATGACTATCCAAATGAAAATAAATACCCTTTTATATTTGTTTGACTTGCATTAAAAACTTGTGTATACATTTTCAATCACCATTTGTTATTAACTCTACCACCAACTAGTTTAGTGGTTTGGTCAAATTTACCACATCACTACCAAACATAACAATTACTAAACTTCTTTACAAATTTCTCACCAATTATCTAAAACCAATGCATGTACCTCAATATTCATTAAATGAAATATCTAGGCTTCTAATGGATCCCAAATAAATTTGTGCACAAAATTTGTATGAATGCATTAACTTGACAATACTTGAATCCTCTATGGTGGCACAACCACAATAATCAAATTGAGTTCAAAGTTGACTTAAACCATGGTCTCAATTATAGTTTATATGTATTATCATATACCATAAACCCTCCACTTAATCACCTTAACAATTTATATCATGATAACAACATCCCCTTATGACTTAACCTTTTAGATTATCATTTAGGTCTAGGTGCTCACATAAAACTTAGGTAATCAATAAAGTTTAGTATATGCATTACATTTAAATCAAACATGTAATACTTATAAATTTGGTTTAGATAATAATCTGTATTCCACATATGATATGAATATGACATCAAGATAACATAACAACATTATCAATCATGTCTAGTAACCTTTCATGGGTTTGAATACTAACCTAGTGAACTAAATTGCAAACTCTACACAAGAGATTTTTTAAATGCATCTTTATGGCCTTTGACTAATAAATCTATTCATGAAAAATATACAAGATAATGTGATTTATTCATATGTGTAAATCAACATAGATATAACTAAATCATCTGTAACTAAAAGTATACTAGACAAATGAAATCTCACAACTGCCACTTTTCAGACCAAATAAAATCACTAGAACAACTACATATCTGATCATAAAAATTTTAATGTATTTCATTATTTACCACTTATGATTTTAAGCCACTTATTCATATTCAATTAAAAATATCATTAAATGTGATGGTCATTAATGATTATTTCACATAAGAATGCATATTCAAAATGAAAGCAAATGACTTAGACCCCCATAAGCAGTTTTAGATTTCATGACTCTAAGTCATTAGTATGGCAGAATGTCTAAGTACATTCAAATTTTTAGAAAAATAAAGAGGTGCTAAAAAAAGGCATAATATAAGAATAAAGTTTCATAATATATACTATCACTTGGTATTTCACTATCATAAAAGACAATTTAGTAAGTTCTTTCTTTCACATAATTAAACCAACCACACCAATATATCATTAGGTTGATTATCATTAATAACCTTTGTTTTTTTTGTTTAGGTTTTTCTATCTATCATGTGTGCATTTCCAATTTAATTTGTTTATTTTTTATAATTTGGAAAGGGGTTGGTAATAAATTTCAAGTGTTTAAATGGTGAAATTTATAATTCTTTCAAATTTTTATTGTCTCCCTCTATTTAAATTTGTTTGTTTTCAATAAGATATTGTATCTTATGTTCTAAATAAAGGCATCTATTAGAAGAATGTATTAGAATTATATGATAATTATAATATGATTTTGTAACATAATTTTTAGTAAATGGTCTTGAATGATCAAGGTCTCTTGTTGGAGGCAAATTAATCATATTACAGTCAAGAAATATCTTCAAAATATGATGGATAGTTTCACATAGCCTAATGAATTTTGTACTCATTTTATTTTGGTAATACAATATTTTTAGATGATTTGTCTACAACATTAACTACATTCTTAACCTTATTCTCAGTTTCAAATCCATTCTCATTAACTCTAGTTTTTTTTTTTTTTCTTTTTTAAGAACTTTGCTTTATTATAATTGGGATCATTTGACCCATATTTAAGTGCACTCACATCTAAAATCTGAACCTTAAATTATCTGATAACATGATAAATTTCATTGAAATAATGACAAGTGTTGAAGACCAATTTTTCCTTGATTATTAAAATTAAACTTTTATAAAATATAATTTAAAGCTCACAGTGGATGGTTAATGAGTCATCTTGGTAACCATAGGCTTAAAATCAATCACATACTCACTAATAGTTTAATTTTTTGTTTGTTTTATTTGAGATAATTTTATGAATGTGACTTTCAAATCAATATTGATTTTAAAGTTGTAAGAAAATATACATGTCCATATTGATTATAATCAAGAGATGGTTGACCAATAGGAATCTTAGAAACATGTTGAAATATTGGAAGATCTTGAGAATAAATTGAAACATGTTAAAAATTTCTAATAACTTGATAAGTAATGTGAACATGTTGCATATCATTTTTATAATTATGAGAAGTTTGTGGAGAAATAAGAAAAACATTAGAATAAATAATTTTTTTTTATCATGAGTAGAAGTGGAAGATACTTGAGAAATAAATACATGAGGAGGAATAGGTTAAATATTTTAGATGTCATTAATCATGACATGAAGTTAATTAGGTTGTTTTAAAATAAAATATCTAATTTTAGGAGCATGGTCAAAATTATGGGAACTCATATATCCATTACCTACTTCATGGGGTATCTCTTAAATGGTAACCTTATCTAGGGTTTTTTTACATATGGTTTGGCTTGCAATTTCATTAAGTACATTTATTAATCTAATAATATCATCAAGATATTCTATATCATGTTTCCTAAAATGTTAAATATGTTTAGTTCTATCTTGTTCATCTAAGAAAGCTTGTTGATCATGATCTACTTCACATGCATTACCAATTTGATATCCATACACAATCTTTTCATTCAAAGGAATATCATTCCCATTATTTGTAGAAAAAAGTTAAAAATTTAGAGAAATAGTAGCTATCTTTTCAAATTTAATTTTATTTTTTAAGTAAGATATAAAATTAACCAAAGGATTTTTAATAAAATTAGTTGATTCTTAATTAATTCTAGCACTTTTCATAGTTACAATTATAGATCTAAATAGGTTAGGTGGCATAAAATGAAAACATGAAAAATACACACCATGCAAGAAAAAATTAGGTGGTTTAAGGAAAATTAATATTAAATAACCTAGAGTTTGAGATCAAACACAATGGATATAGGGTTCTTAGATCTAAGAGTATACAATAGAATATGTTGTAAAAATAGATAAATCCATAGTTATCATAGGACTAAGCAAGATATAGCCCTAAGGTTACATGAAAGGTAATGTGATTTCATCAATATGTTTTATAGATAAATGGATTTACACTAATATTACAACACAAATACCCATAAGCATTTAACTAGGTTGAAAAACATACATACAATAGTAATTATCCTAGTTAATCAATTCTAAAACTAGATAAATAAGGTGTCTCACAAGGTTTAGATAAGTATACTGAATATTGAGATATCTAGTGAGATATTCATCATGTGATAACAATTAAAATATGCATCCAAAGTTAAGATGGAGTTAACCTAAAAAAACTGTGACAAATAGAGAATGTTTTCTAGAGCGTATTATACTCTTTAGACCTATTAGAGACTTAGATTTCACCCTAGCTAAGAAAAGGATTATTCAGGTCTTATACTCAAATCTATTCCAACATGGGAGTGACCTTAGGCTGTGGGTTACCTAATCTTGGGTTAGACCTCTAGGATTTTTAATGAGGCTAACTCCTCTGATGTATCACTTCGCTCATTTAGACTAAAACCTACTAATTTATATGATGAAAAGGGAGAGAATGATAATTAAAAGGGAAATTTAAGTTAATGTCAGTGGTGTACCTAAATTGACTACTCATCCACTCTATTTAAACTTTAAAAAACACTAATGAGATAAGAAAAAGACTGATTCTACAACTCCAAATGTCTTTTATGCATCAATATTTCATAGAAAGGTTCACCAAGTGATCAAAACCTGAGGGAAGTGATGGAAAGGCTTGATTCAAGGCAGTAACCAGTCAATGTATCCACTTGTTAGCTTTAATCAAATGACATTAAACACTAAACGTGACTTTCATAATGAGATAAACTAGTATTTAGGTGAGATCAAGACTTGACAAGGGAGATATTTTTATCACATATGTAAATCAAACTGACATTAACACACTATACCAGAATAATGAAATTTGAAATAATCATCTATTTATCTCAAGAGGTTATAAAGATCAATCTTGGCATAGTCTAGTCATGCCCAAGAGAGTTATCCATTTTAAGGCTTAGAATCCTATATTTATAATAGAAGGAAATGAGAGAGATGGGGAACATACATGGGATAAAGGAGAAGGAGTCATCGATGATCAAGACAATAGTTGTACCAACTCCTCGAGATCCTCATACATTAATGTCAATGGGAATCTATTTGGTGTGAAAAGGTGGATAAAGAAGCATGTAACCCATGATTTTTGAAAGAAGCAATCAAGAATGACTACATGGAATCCTTATTGAGCTCCTCAATGTGTTAATGTTACTCAATAGCTCCCAATGGTGATGTTTGCTCCCTAAAAATCCACTCTAGTTCAACTTTAAATTATATTCCAACCTCTTATCAAAGTCTCATAACTTTGACCTTTAATTTTAATTGTTGATCTTGATTTAGGTCTTCAAGATTACGACACCTTTGACCTTCATCATTGACCATTAATATATGATCTGCATTTGAGACTAAGATACTTGGAAATTACACATTTATCCTAAGGATATGCTATCAGTTCTATCTACTCTTGTGCTTGCACCATGTGTCAACCTCATGTTTAATCTAAGATCATTAAACTTTTGACCCTATATGCACCATTTATCTCCTTGTTCTGATTAAATGAGTGCCATAGATATCCTTCCACTTAATCAAACATGCATCATTAATTTGCTTATTTTCCATGATAATGCAAATTATTAGCCCTTCACTTGATCTCAAGATCCTCTAAATTTTTGACTTTATGCTCACCATTAGATCATAGGTGCATGGTCAAAGTTTTCCATTATATCTTCAAGACCCACTGACATTGTCAGGTTACCACTCACCATTGGATATTTGATTTGATTCAATGCCAACCATTGATCTTATTCTAGGCACTTTTTAACTCTTTGACCTTCCATGTGACATAGATATTCTACTCGATCTCTTGAGATATTGAAACCTATTTAATATATGTTTAACCTTATGATCATTTGAATTTAAATGGATATTTCATGAGGCCCAAACTTTATGTCTGCATGCACATCCCACTCTGTAAGTTCAACTTCGGGAGATTTTATCTTGAGATAGAGAACTCATCAAGATACAAAATTTGCAAGGGACCTTCTTAGCATGAAAAATATCATTTCCATGTGGTCTTTTGTCCTTGACTAATTTCCTAAGTGTATTTATCAAATGTTCAACTAAACTTGGCCTATTTTTTCCTACATGATGTGCTTGTGATGGTATGTTTCTTCTGGACTTATGCAAGGAAATGTTGTCTCTTTAGAAGGCTAAAATGAACTTATAAGACTTTGTACAACTTGATTCATGCCCCTAAATGCTTGAAACACAATGAGAACCTACTAGTATTTTTTACTTTACAATCCTAGACATATTTCCAAGACTACTTCCCAAGGATCCATGAATTACACTTTAAGCTTGGTTAAAGTGTTTCAAAAGCTTTGTAAGTAATATGAGATACTATTCTCCTAATTTTGGTCCACTCATTCCATCTAGGACTTTGCTCATCTTTCAAACCATTTCTAGGCAAAATATTCTTATGTGGGCCAAATTTGGCCAACATTTTTGGTGACTCATAGGAAAGCATGTCTAATATGCTTGAGAACCTAGACTAGTTACCTTGCCTAGTCCATTGGGAATGGAATCTATAATTTGGTTCAAGATATTGATATGAAGATAAAATTAGTTGCCAACCCTTGGATAACTCCTCTTGAAAAAAACAAGGACCAAAAAGAATAAAACAACCATTGTTCCCAAGACACTTATGGAGGGAAACATAAAATAGAAGGAAATTTGACCTAAACAAAGCAAGGACCACCAACCTAAGGAAATAGGAAAAACAAGATGAAAGGGAAGCATTCTACTGCTTGTGTTAATCACTTATTAAAAAAAATAAAACCTAGAATAACTAACCCACAGTGACAAGTTTCCCTCCAGGGTCAAATGGAAAGCTATTTGGTGCACCTTGGAACTTTGAAGCATGTTTACCTTTTATTGAAATCTTTCATTTGAATTTAAGAGCAATTAGATGCTCATGTCTTCTTAGGGAAGTAACTAGTTCCTCTACTTCCAATTTTAGGTACATGAATTGTAAACATGAGTCCAAGACCCAATCATTCTCCTCCTAAATTTTTTGACTTTGCTTCTATGTGTATCACAGGTTCTCTTAGTGTTTAAAAACACATCTCATTTTATAATTCTAAGAATTCATGGGATGAGTAGTAGGTTTTTAGTAATCTAGTTACCTGTGGTGAAATAGAAGTAGAGCAATTTAAATTATTCCAAAAATTTATATTATCTGGTGGTTGGGAGCCACCATGGTCATTGTTAATTTTGAAGTATTTTTGTTGATCTTAGTGAGTTATGATCAAATCTCTATGCTAAAGACTAATCTATATGAATATTTACAATGAGATCGATACTAAAGTGATTTGGTTAAAAAAGAAGAAAAAGGAAGGTAGGGAAGAAAGAGAAATGTGTGATTGTTGGTCTTAGTCTCAAACATTATGACAAGGCTTAAATTTCAACCAAATATGCATTTAACTAGAATATAATGCAAAATATCATAAGTTCATATTTCACCATACACTAGGCAGACTTCTAAAGATAATATGAAATCATACTTGTAAGAACTATATTTACTTTAAAGATTTGTTACTATATTCAAATAGCATTAGAAAATTTGAATACATAACAAATGAAATGAATCAAATTCAAAATCCTTCAACTAATCTAGCATAAGCACAAATTAGCAACCTTGTATCAAAGATGCAAGTTTAGAATTCATAAAACCCATTCAAATTCAAGATTTAGAACCAAAAATTAAGAGAAAAAACACATTAACAATTGACACAACAAATTTGGAAAATCTTTTCAGAACCTTGATTGTATTAATTGCTCAAAGTATACAAATTATGCTCAAAATTCACTCCCTTTTACAAAATGGAAATACTACCTTTTATAGATGGACAAGATAGTATATCGATTAGTTAAAAGCTGAAAATGTATAAAGATTAGGATAGTTATCCTTATTTATAACTCTAGAATACATTTTATTTTCCAAATGGACTGACCTAGAGGCAAATACACTAACAAACTAGCATAAGCCTTATTGAGGTGTGGAGCTAAAAGCTTCACTAATGATCGAATTACAAGGTTGCTGTATTTACACAGTCACTGACGTCAGTAAGGGATCGACTAGAGGCTGCCAACATTGGTTATGGATTGGCTGATGTTGGTCATATGCAGACTGATAGGGACTGACGTCGGTCACCTGTGCGTTCCAAAAGTCTATTTACGTGGGATGAATAGAATGTTTGCATGAATAGTTTAACTATTAGTTGTAAGTCTGTGTTTCTATTTTTGGCAAGACTGATTTGAACCTTTGATTAAGAGGTATATTTGAAGGTGGGGATGCATAGCTCATGATCCCTAATTCTATATAATAGGGATAGATCTTCATAGCTTGTAGATGAGAAAAAGGGTGAATCAATTCAAGTAGCTAAATTGTGTTTGTAATTGATAGAGAGAACTCTTGAGGGAAAGAGATCTATACATCTGAGAGATGTAACAAACATGTAAGATAGATAATTCAAGGATTGAATTGTGTTTGTAATTGATAGAGAGAACTCTTGAGGGAAAGAGATCTATACATCTGAGAGGTGTGGAAGAAAGAGAGATTTCTTCAATTGTATTTCCTTCTGGAAGAGTTTAATACAAGTTTTCATTATTTCTTGTATCTCTTATTCTTTGCTGATTCTGATTTCTAGTTACTTATAATTTTGGTTTAATTCCGTGTTTAGTTGCTTACACAAAAATAATCAATTGTTCTTGTTAAGATGCCTTTACAAAAGAATGTTCCTCTTTCAAAACATTACAAAGTTTTAAAAACTAGAATATTATTTAGTTGGTTGGTGGGCCCTACACCTAAGAACGCACTTGATATTTTTGGAGGATGTTCATGGCCTTTTAATGTTGCTCATTGACTAGCTCTAAATCCATAGTTGGTTTTAGGAGATACTCTTCCTCTTTGTCAGTTATATCATTTAATTCCTTGTCATTTTTGGCTATGGCTTCCTTGATGATCTTGGACTCAATTATCTTTTCTCATGTATTAAATATTATGTCCAAGATCCTACTATTGTCTACCTCAGATTGGCCCTAATCTTTAATTATTTCTTATGTAATTAGAGTAGCCCTATGTTTTAATTCATTATCTTTCATGATGCCTAGGATTGTGGGTCGTGCAGGGTCAATGAGCATGGTCCCAAGGAGTTGTTCAATATTTTGTATTAGCTCCTCATAATCCTCTAGGAGTCTCTCTAGATCTTTTGATCAAGGACTCAAATTATAGACTTTGTCAATAAAAATTCCTAAAATTGCATTCAAATGTCCCAAACTAATGGTTTTGAACCCAAGGATCTACCTTTTAACTTGTATGTTAATCAACCCTATAATTTTATCCTCTGAAGGTTTCCATTGGTCTATTAGACCCTTAGCCACTATATTCTATTATGCTAATGCACTCTACCTTAGCTTCATTGTTTTCAATGCATCAAACTTGTCATGAAGGATTCATCAAGCATTTTGACCATTACCTCTAGGACTAATTACACTACTTGGGTCTCTAGATTTTCCTTTTCCTTATTCAAATTATATATCCTTTTATTCATACCCCTGATGCTTGCTTTGATCTAAGCTGAATGAGCCTCAACTAGGCTTTCTCCATTTTCCTCATGGATGGGGGTTTCATCAAGCTACTGTCCTCCAACTAGATTTAAGCCTACAAATGGATCAACATTTTGAAATATGAACTCTTCAATCCCTACCATGGCCTTTCTAGTTGTCACTCTTTCTATGCCTGCTATCTCAAGATTGAATTGTACAATGGCAGTTGGTTTTGTGTACTTTGGAGGTTTAGGAGCCTCCATATGGGTGTTACTTAAAGCTCTTAGAGTCTCCATTTGCTTACTATATGACCCTGTAGTGGTCACTATTATTATTTATTATTATTCTTTCATCAAATACCATATCCATGGCTTGATATCATCATGCACATAAATATTAACCATCTAGGTTAGGGCCCATGAGTGGTGCTAGGTGGGGATTTTTTGCATTTTACCATAGATAAACCAATCAGGGATGATTAGTCCATGGATGGGGTAATCTTCATTGAATAAGTTGATTTCACTCATAAGGTGAGTGAAGGTCAAATTGGGATTCTTTTGCCCAACTAGGACTATTGCCAATTATGCCTTTCTCTTCCTCAATGGTGTCACTGGGACTAGATTTAAGGTAGGCTCTTTCCCTTTTTCTTTCTCAACCTCCTATATTTGGTATTACACTTATTTGTCATGTTCTTCCTCTTCATTAGACCCATATGCCTCAACAAGGACTTTGAAGGCATATTATACTATCTCATCAGGCTCTAGGGAAATCATGTCTAGGTATTCAATGGGGGATGTTGGTCTTTGAGATAGGGTTGAGGATGAGGGTCCCTCACTAGGCCTTTCTTCTAGATTTTCCTTTATAGGGCCTTGTATAATCTATGATTAGGGCTATTTATCTTCCATTTTTTGGTTTCTCTTGAGGGGGCCTTAAAGGCCCAAGTAGCAAATGGTATTGCAGGGGCCCCATTTTCCATATATCTCTAGGAGGCTTATGATCACTAGCCAATCTATGCTTAAGTTTAATGTTATGTCCCTTAAGCCTAGCCAATATTTCTTAATTTTTTTTTACTTTAATGTATAAGGTGTCATGGACACTGAGTTGGTGCTCATATACTGGCTTGGGAAATTGCTTAGATTTAAAATGTGTAGAGACCATGCCATTAGGTTCCCATTACTTTAGCTCATCAAGCTACAAGTTAAAATATTTCTTATGACTGGATACAACATTTAATTGATCCCAATTTTGTAGCACAGTTCTACCAATGGTCATAGGAAAGGGGTGGGGGAGACCTTTCCTCTTATCCTTACACACTCTATCCACACCATGAAGAAGTTGGTATGAAATTTCTTGCTCTACCAACTTAATGGGAACATAGACGAGCAACTTGTAAGGTTAAATCAAAATCCCTTCATTTTTTATCACTATATAATCTAGATACAACTAGATGTCTCCCATTAGCTCTACATATTTCTTGATTATAGGGATAATCTTGGGCATGGGATCCCTATAATGGCTTCTACTAAAGTAGGATAAAAATAATCATAAATGAATTGCATGTTGTGTCTATATTTGAAAATGTGTAGTTTAGAATAATGGTGGGAGACTATGAATCTACCCTCAGGTGACCAAGTTTTGATATAAGGTATCTTGGTGGAGGCTAGCCAGGCATCCAATGGATAGGACATCATGATTAATTATGTATTGGTCTTATTCTTGATGGCCATGAATTATCATTTTAGATGGATGTTGATCATCTATCCAATTAGGGGAATAAGCTCCTTCTTTACCATGAAGTAGATATAAGACACCCAACTCGTATTAACATAAGTGGTTAAAGGGGATCCAAATATTCTATTCAATAGAGTCATAATTACCCTACCCCCTCTCTAAATTAGGCAACAAGGATATTACCAGTAGGGTCTCAGATCACATGGTTCCCATGGAGTAACCATAACCTACGAATGGTGTCCAAGTCATTCTTGCCAGTCCATTCCTTGATGGTGGGTGAGTCCATTTAGGGTTTTCAAAGTTTGTAATAACTCTCAAAGGCCAATGGTGAAATGTATGAAATTTTCCTAAAGTTACTTTCATGAATAATCTAACCTTGATCAATTCTATAGTATTTAAAAATGGGAGCAAGGATGTCAATACAGTGGATTACCTCAGGTTTGGTAGTAGCATGGTGGAGATTAGTAATTTAGAATGCAACTAGGTCATAGCATCTTTTGTTTATGGTGGAAATATTTTGTTCTTCCCTCGTTATGGGATGCATCTCCTTAATAGTCCAGAAGAGCTCAGACCAGTTCTTATTACCCATGTTCGATGCTACATTGTCCAAGTTGGTGTCTTTGAAAACCCTTCACTCATTATCTATGGATAGATACAACTCTATCACATCCCTTTATTGTTGATTCTAAGCTACCATGGTTTTCTATACTTGAAACTTACTGACAATCAGATTATAAATGGTTTTTAGGTTGATTCTTATCACTCAAATTATAATTAAACTCTTTTTACATTGATTACAATCAATCTGAGTTTAAATTAGGGTATTTTATGTAGGTTTGGGCCTCTATTGAAGATTTAATGGTGATGGACTATTTAGACTTAGGCTCTTTCATGCCTCAGATTTGATTTTGACCTTTGCCTTTATATGTTTGCCTTTTTTAGCACACAAGATCTTCATCTTTGTCATTTTATGCTTATGTGGCACTTGTTTGACATCTATCTAGAAAATTTCATGGAATTTTTCATAAATTCCTTCAAATCACTAGCCATTGATATTTAAAATTTTCCTTTTGCTTTGTGCCATTAGATCATTACCCAAGGATCAATGCGGGCCATTGATCATGATCCAAGATCTCACATGTTATTGGCCATGATTACATCTAGCCCTGTGGTTGTTCCACTTGAAACCTTTGTGGGTTTTCTAAGTTTTATATCCTACATTAGTCATATATTGAATGCACATCTACCATTTGTCAAGACTACAGGTTCTTGGGGTTCTATTGAATAATCTTCAGTGATTTTGCATCATTATATCATCTAGGCCTGATAAAGCATGAGCCGTTGGTCCTACAAGATGCACAAATTTTAATCAATGCATGGTCATATAAAGGAACTTAGGCTAAAATATTTTAATCTAAGTTTATTTCATATTAATAAACATGCCATAGACTTAGGCTAAACTATTTTATGCTAAGTTTTAAAGCATGATATCAAATGACCCCTCAAATGATATAAAAACATGCCCTTTTATCTAAGTGAAATATTTGAAGAGATTGAATTTGATGTCCTCATAGATGTCAATGACGGCCTCTTGAATGTCAAATGACATTCATGAGAATGTCAAATGACATTCATGAGAATGTCAAATGACATTCATGAGAATGTCAATTTTAAGCTCGTAAAGTTCTTTAAGTTTGGTGGGATTAAATTTGATGGTCTCATGGATTCAATAATGGTTTCATGGGCATCAAATGATGATTATGAGAACATCAATTTTAAGATTCATCAAGTTCCTATATTCTATAGATCTTGGATTCAATTTGCTCTGTCCAATCAAGATCCACGATGAGGTGAGAGCCATTAGATAAAGATTCAAGTGAGTGCATGCCATTATTTTGAGGTTCTATTAACATTAAGCTTCGTATGTGGGAGAATCACATGGTGAATTTTTGGGGTTCCTAATCTTTGACCTTGTTGACCTTAGGGAGGACCCATGAGTCATTGATCTCTATTTGAGTCCCTGAGATGATGACACTTGTCATCCTTATAAGATTCCTTTGGCATTTAAAATTTCAACATTGCCTTTGCTTTATTGGATCCATTTTGGGTGAGTGGTCATGAACCATTGATCTTGATTTGGACATTTATACATGATTTTTTCCTTTGAATAAATAGATTCAAAACCAAAGTTTTAACTTAAGGTCTTGTTGTATTAAAAAATACAATGAGACCTTATGTAAACACTTAGGCTTAAGCTTATATTTAATAATGGGGCCCATTTAACCTTGGGTGATCTTGCACTGTTTGATCTTTAGTTTTGCTTAAGTGTGGGCCATTGATCATGATCTTTGTGATGACATGGGATTGGTCTGAAGGTTGAAGACTTTAGGATCTTTGGGCTTCCTTCACTCTATCTAATCAAGGGGTGTGATGAAGTGAGAGTCATTGGATCTGTAAAGGGTAAAAGCATCTAAGTTAGGACTTAGGATGAAATAAGAACTTAGGCTAAAGCATTAAGACTAAGGTGTTTTTCATGTTAATAAACATGAATGGGAACTTAGAATTAAGACTTTAGGCTAAATAGGTAACCCTGCTATAAAAATTAAAAGGACCCGACCAATACAAAAGGTAAACTTAGTTAGAAATAAGGGAAATAAAAAGGGGAAAGATAATGAAAAGGGACCAAGTGTGATTTTAGGCTAGGGTTTGGTCATGTTGCAAAACACAACTAAGCCTTAGCATAAAATTAGGCTTAATTCAAAATTCTAAGTATTCCCACCAAATGCGTTCCCACCAAATGTAAATTTGAACCAAGGGTTTATACTAGGGTTTTTTTTAAGGAGATATTTTAGAATATGAATTCAGGTTTGAGTTTTCACAAACCAATAGCTAGTGAAAGATTGAATAGAGTCAATCTGTAAACTCTAAGCATGATCCATCAATAAGAGCTCCATGAAACCTATATCTTTAAGACATGAGGACCAATTATTAGCAATATTAGACAAGGTCAAAGTAGAATTATAAGTAAATAGGGCATTCTTATCAAAGTGGATGATCTTCAAATTCTAATAATGATCTAATCATATCAAGTTTTCAATGCTAAGGTTCAAATTATCTCGAAAGTTCTAATTTTCAAAAAATGGGGGTATGTTGACCTCAAAAAATGATAACTTCTAGGGGAAACATAGCCAGACAAATAACTAGGTCACTTATCCTACTTGATCAATGCCATTATCAAGATCTGTTCATCCTTGAAACAAGCCTTGCACATGTAGGATAAAGATCAAATATCAAAACATAGCCATGTTATGTGTGTGATTTGATTCCACTTAATATTTTTGATGGGATTCAAGGGATAAATTCTAAGTTTCATGTGTTTAATCATTAACACTAACTTGGAACATGTTTAGATATTCATGAAAAACCATGCTTCTAGTTTAAGGAAGGCTTGGGCATTGATCTACTACTAGCAAGGCATCCATAGCCCTGACAGAGATGCCTTTGGATCCTCTCAAGGCCTTGTTCCACTACTAATTAAGTGTCCATAGCCTTGATGGAGATTAATATAATCACCTATGCTTGAAAAGCTTTTGATTTTGATTTGAACTCTTATTTTTATATTTTTAGATCTTTTATGCTATCATAAAAGTTGGGAACTAGGGTAGCTAGGTTTAAGGATTTAATCAAGTGTTTGATCCTCAAAAAATCACCTATGGTCATAATGATTGTCCTAGGTAAGGATGTTTATTAAGTGCAAGCGTGACTATGCCTCAATAGATTAAGCTTTCATCCTATAAGTGCAAATCTTCTTAAAACCAAATTTAGGTCAAGACAATGTTTAAGCTCTCATGGAATAGTTGGCCTCTTTCATTAGTATTTACCAATTTCTTCAAATTAGAACATTAGGCTCACATTTTAGACCCATGGTCAGCATATGTATAAGGTTCATACCCACACTCCTAAACTTTGGAGTTTCAAGCAAACTAAATAAACTTTGAGTTGAGGGTTATCTAAAAGGACTTATTGAAAGTAAGGAACAAGGCAAACAAATAAAATAGAAAACAAAGTAACAAAACAAAAGTCAAAAGAGAAGTAAACAAATATGTACAAACAAGGAATAAGAAATAAATAATTAAAGGAAACTAACTAGCCTACCTACACTAAGTCTAACCATCTTACTAATTTATTCCATAAAGACCCTAGAAAGAGTAGTAGAGAAGTAATACTTGAGGCACTACCCATTGGTGGGTAGTGTGAACTATGTTATTTGTAAGTATTTGAGTCTAAAGGTGTTGTCTCCAAGAATTTATACAATCTGATAGGGGCTAATCCATAGAGGTGTGAACTTATCATGCTTTCCCTTAAGCTCAGATGCTTTGTCCCAAAGGAGAACCATATCCCCTTATCTGAACACCTTGATCTTTGATATATTGTCAAATCACCTCTTTATCATGGTTTGATGTCTTATAAAGTTATAAAAATCCTTTTATCATGTATCTTCCATCTAGACAATGTTAATATCCTTGAGTTTTCATATTCTTGGTCTTCCTCCATGTACTCTAGCATAAACCTGTAGTTTGGCAGCTTGAGAGTGATGGGGAATGTAGGCTCCCAGCCATATACCAAAAAGAAAGGAGATGATTTAAGATCCTGATTAACGCTTGTTATATCAACCCAAAGGGCATACTTGAGAAGCTTATTCCATTTTCTAGGTTTGTCTGCAAATTTTTTTTAATGGATTTCATCAAGTTCTTATTCGTTAATTTAGACACTCCATTACCTTGAGGGTAATGGTTAGATGAGAAATTGAATATTAGGTTGTTATCATATGCCCATTCTATCATCTCTATGGATATGATTGATAACCCATTATCACATACCAAAGAGACCGGAGTTCTAAATCATGTGCATATGTTTTCTTCTAAAAGAAGAAAACACTTGATCACTTCTTTTGTTTTGCTTTATTGGGTGGCTGCTACCTCAATCCACCTTATGCAATATTCAGTAGCTTTCAGCACATTCTTGTGACATTATGATGAGTTGGGGCTGATTATTCCTAAAAATTCTATCCCCCATTAGGTAAAAAGGTTGTTAATCATGACTAGTTGCAAAGGCATTTCTACCTTAGGCTCTCTTGTGATGAATATCTAGCATGAGTGGCATTCCCTCATATGTTTATGAGCATATTTGAAGATAGTGGGCCATTAGTATCTATCCCTAAGGATCTTGTGGCCTATTGTTCTTCTTGATGGATGCTCACTTCCCAACTTCTCATTAAAAGTGCTCATTATTTTGGTGATTCTTCATTAGAGACACATCTTAGGTATAAATCTTCAAAGTTTTTTTAGTACAAGATCCCATACTTGATCAAATAGTGAGTTGCCTTGAGCCCCAAATCTATTTTCTATTCCTTAGTCAATCCTTCAGAACAAGTGTCATTGATTAGTAAATGAGTGATGGAATCTTACCACTCACTAGATTTAAAGCCTTTTTTGATCAACTTGCATAATACTTAGCTTAGGTTTGGTGTTACCAATCATTTGGATTAGACCTTGACACCTTACTAGTTTTTTAGTCTATATTTCTATGTCATACTCTTGGAGAACATACATCCATTTACCTCTTCATTCTCCAAGTTCACACTGGCTTAGTATTAGCTTAGTAGTTGGATCTAGTAGAATAACATGCACCCTGTTCTTAAGAATGTAGTGCCTAAATTTCTTGATAACTTTAACTAATGCAAAGGCTTACTTATCAATCAGGGGATAGTTTAACTCAACATTTTTCAAATTAGTACTCATAAAAAATAATTAGATGGTCAGATTCTTCTATTTTATGAGTTAAAAAAGTATAAATAGTATGATTAAAGGAGAAAGAGTAAAGGTAAAAGTCCTTTGAAAAGTTAGGACTTATCAAGACTGGAGTCTAGTTAATGGCACTTTTGATGTCCTCAAAGGCCTTTTTGGATTCCTCATCCCATGAGACTTTGGCATCTTTCTTTAGCATGTCATTAAATGGTTTGAAAATATCTACAAATCCAAAAATGAACTTTATCACAAAGTTTATCTTGCCAAAAAATGATTTCAATTATTTTTTACTATTAGGAGGCTCTATTTTGGATATAGCTTCCACTCTTTCAAGGTCTAAGGAAATTTCATCTTTAGTGATGTCATGGCCCAATAGTTTACCTTCAGTAACATAAAAAACGCTCTTTTTAGGGTTAAGGGAGATTCCATACCTTATAAACCTTTCAAACACCTACTATAAATGCATGAAATGGTCCTTTCTATTATTAGAAAAAATAGTTATACCATCCATGTAAATCATAATAAACTTACCAATTAGGCCTTGGAAGGCATGGTCAATGAACCTTTGAAAAGTGGCTCCTATATTTATCAATCCAAAAGGCATTCTCTTGTATGCAAAAGTGCCCCACTTAGTTGTGAAATTTGTCTTCATTCTATCTTCCTTGTCAACTAACACTTAGTTGTATCCTAAAAAACCATCAAGGAAAGACATCATGACTAAATATGAAACAATTTGTATTACTTGGTCAAGAGTGGGAAGAGGATAATTATCCTTTTTATATGCTTTATTTAAATTTCTAAAGTCAATACATAGTCTAATTTCACCATTCTTCTTCTTTACTGGTACCAAATTGGCTACCCAAGTAGAGTGTTTGATGGGAAACATAATTCTATCATATAACAGTCTCTTGACCTCTTTGAAGATCATGGGTTCTAGGATAGGGTTCATAGGCCTTTGTTTTTGCATGAAAGGTTTGCAACTTTCCTTAAGAGGTATAGTATGGGTGATGACTCTTGGATCAAATATATTCAAGTCATCATAAGACTATGCTATGACATCTTTATACTTTGTTAACAACTCCTTGGCCTTCTTATTCTCAATAGTAGTGCAAGCCTTTCCAATGTTAAGCAACTAAGGTTGATTTTGAGGGCCAAGATCAACAACATTTTATTCCTTTCCACTTACTTTAGGAACCTTCAAAGCTTCAGCCTGCTTATCTTGATCAAATAGTATCTCCAAGGCAATCATCCCCTTAGGGATCATATTATCATTCAGTTTAATGACTTTACCATCAAATTTACCTTCTCTAAATGCATTCTCATTAGCCTCACCAATGATTTGAGCTTTAAATGCTCATGAACTAGTTATGAAGTTTGAGATTTTCTAGTCATCACTAAAGACTTGTAGATGATTCACATTGTCAGGGATAAAAGGGCAAGACGTGATCTCAACACTAAAGTTTGGTGATTCTTGGTTAGGCATGAGGTTAGCTATAGTAGAGGCAAGCTCATTAATATATTTATTTTCTTCCCTATGGATAGAAACAATGTTGAAAGTATCAAAGATTCCACTAGATCTTAAACTCTAAATTTATACCTCTTGAGTAATGATAGATTGCAAGTATACTTGACTTTCACCTAGTTCACTACCAGTTTTGAGTCACCATAAAGTAATAGTTCTTTGACGTTATTTTTGATGGAAAATCATAGACCTAAGATGAGGGATTCATATTCTTCAAGGTTGTTGGTGTAAAAGAATTGGAGTCTATAAGATGCATAATACTTCTTACCAATAAGGTTAGTTAAAATGATGCCTACTTTAGAGCTAACCTTACACCTAGTCCCACCAAAATGCAACTTTCATTACCCAAGAACAACATTAGAAGATTTAGGATCACTAACTTTGGTAGTCTCTAGGGTGAAAACCCCTAAGTTTGAATTAATTATGTTGACCCTTTCATTGATAACATTATACTCAATGATCATGTGCTTCATTCTCTGCTCCCTTTCAACTCTGATTTGGTTGGGAACTCCCTTCCAAGTTAGACATAGGTGTGAATAGTTAGTGGACATATATCCATTTAGAGCCTTTGTCCACTCTCTACTCAAAATAAGTCCATATGCATTAGGTATATCCACTACTTGGATATCAATAAATTATTGGACTCTTGGCTTAGAATCCAATTACATGTGGACATTTATAAATTCTCCAACCACCTTGACCCTAGACTTATCTAATTGGGTGTTGACCCTATTAGACTTAAAGGGGGTCAATCCAAGTTATTTACAAACACCTGCAAACATAATATTGGTAGAGGCACAAGAATCTAGCAAACAATTATACAAGTTTTTTCCAAACATTTTGACTATAAGTAAGAAGGGTAGAGACTCTATCTTGGATTTATACATGGCTACCTTTTCATTATCAGTCTTGGTCATCTTGCTAGGTTTCTTGGATAAGAATTTCAGCAATAGATCCCTTTGTTATGTGATTTGGGTGAATTCATGCAAGGTAATATTATCTTTGATTTTCTTCATGTCCTCTATAATGTTATAACCACTCCTATTGGAAGAATTGGAAGCATTAGCACTAGATTTAGATGTACTTCCCTTTAAAAGCTCTAGATTATTGTCTAAAGTGGTATCCAAAGGAGTACCAAAGTTGTTTAAAGGAGTAGTATTCAAAGGTTATCTCTATTATATCTTTCTTAGAGTATATGTTTTATTCAAGAACTACTGGAAGGCATGAAATTATTTAGGAACATCATCAAGCTCACTATCTTCTTGGAAGGGGAAATCAAACATCTCCACCATGAAGGTCTGGTCTACAAGCTTAGATACTGAAGTAACTACACCATTATATTTTTTAGGCACTACTTTAAAAGTGTTTAACTCTTCTTGAAATGCCTCAAACTCTTTTAAAAATTCAATGCAATCAATCTCACCACGCTTAAAAGTATATTGGACTCTATAATAATTAGGCAAAGCAATGCCAATGAGATTAATATACATAGTCTTCTTTTTAGAAGATGGTTCATTATTCTTATTTTTATGGAAACTATCATTATTGAACCTATTATTGGGTCTATTGAATTTTTGAAAAGAGAAGTTCTTACCAAAAGTTTCCCTAGTATTACCAACTTGATTTTTCAATCGAAGGAAGTTAGTGCTCAATTTTTGGACCATTTTTAGAATGGACTCATTCTCATTTTTAGGGGTCTTTGAATTATGAACTTGGTTATTATTGGTACTAGTGGATGGTACTAAGTCGTTTTGATCAGTTTCATTAAATCCATTTTTAGCAGGGTGGTTTAGGAACCCTAAATTTTGGTTAGGGCAGCTTGCTTTAGAGGCAATTGGTTTAGATTTGGGAGCTAGTTAAGAGCAAGCATATTCTAGTTATGATTGGGAAAGGCATTAAAAGTAGGCATATTTAGATTGATATTGGGAATAAAGTAGGCCATATGACCTTGAGATTTCATCTAGTCACTAATTATCATAGCCTTAGTATAATCTAAAGCTAATGTGTTTATTGGACCTACAACCCTCTTGATGAACATTGAGGTCATGAGATCAAGAGCATCTTTATATATTTCTAAGGCCAAGGCCTAATTAGGCTTATAAGGGTCAATAGTTCTGCTATACATGTTTTTAAACCTTGCATTGAAATATCTTATGAGTTCATTAGAATCCCTATTTAGGGTGGTAAAGAGCTAGTATAGGGCACATGGGTTGATTATTTTACCAAATTGGTCAATGAAGATGTTATTAAACTCATCCCAAGTAGTGATGTAGTCATCAGGTAGGTTTAATAACCATTCATATGTAGCATCTTCAAATGTAAAAGGGAATAATATACATGCTACATCCTCATGAGTTACATTTAACAATCTTAGTGCAACCTTAAATGATTTAACATGTTCTTTTGCTATTACTATACCACTAAGACTAAAAGTTGGCAAATACTTTTCAGGATTGTGAGGGAGGTCAATAATTACACCTTGTACATTGATAGGAGACCTTTATAACCAAGCCATACCTTGATGAAGGTTGAATGCAGGAGTACCTTGAAGTGGTAAAGCTAGAATCATTTTTGAATGCCTACATCTACCTTTGTCCTTTCTGGCTTTCCTATGGACTTCCAACTCAAGTAGAGGTTCTCTTATCTCTAAATGTGATCTTGTTCAAAGTCTTGGCAATTCTAGCTTGAAGATTTGAGATCCTATTTGAAATATGGTGTATCAAACCAATCCTTACAAAAAATGAGGATCAGATTTGTATACTAAGCTAATCTTGCAAATTTTTATGTAAATAATAATAATAACGGGCATCAAATTTTAACTAAGTTAGCTAAAATATGTGTCCAATTATGCAAATATGGTCTATATGTATAAGTCTAAACTCAAATGAACCTAGATCTATGAAATATGTACCAATATTTGATCAAAATAAGCTATTCTAAACTCAAATACCATAAATCTTCATATCTTAAACCATCTTTACCAAAATTAAACATCCAACTTTGAAGATCTTTGATCTTTGTCTAAAGGAAGCAAAAAGAGGAGTCAAAGCCCATAAATATCAATGATCTTTACACTTTTGAATACACTTTTGAGAAAATAATCATGGAAAAGTGCAAAAATAACACCAATCTTTAATTAAAACACACTAAAATTAACAAAGATTCAACAAATGGCCTTCCTTCTAGTGTCAATAGAATCTATTCCTATTGATACCTCTATGTGTATCATAGGTACTCGTAGTGTTTAAGAACACTTGTCATTTTAGAATTATGAGAATTCATCACATGAGTAGAAAGTTTTGGTAATCTAGTTACCTTTGGTGAAATAGGGGTAGATCAATTTAAACTATTCCACAAATTTATAATTATTTTGTGGTTGGGGAGCCACCCTAGCCCTTGTGAGTTTTGAATTATCTATGTTAATATTACTGATTTATGATCAAATATCTATGGTAAAGACTAATCTATATGAATATTTACAATGAGATCTTTACTAAAGTGATTTGGTTAAAAAAGAATCAAAAGGAAGGGTAGGGAAGAAAAAGAAGTGTGTGATTGTTGGTCTTAGTCTCAAACATTATGACAAGGCTTAAATTTTAACCAAATATGCATTTAACTAGTATACAATGCAAAATAGCATGATCTCATATTTTACCATACACCAAACATACTTTTAAGGATAATATGAAAGCATACAAGTAAGAACTAGATTTACTTTAGAGATCTTTTATTATATTCAAATAACATTAACACATCTAAATATAGAACAAATGAAATAAAGTAAATTCAAAATACTTCAACTAATATAGCACAAGCACAAATTAGCAACATTGTATCAAAGATGCAAGTTTATAATTCATAAAATTCATTCAAATTTAAGATTTAGAACCAATAATTGAGAGAAAAACCACATTAACAATTGACACAATAAATTTGGCCAATCTTTTTAGAATTCCTTGATTGCAATAATTTCTCAAAGTATACAAATTTTGCTCAAAAATCTCTCCCCTTTAAAAAATGGGAATACTACCTTTTATAGAAGGACAAGGTGGTATATCGATCAGTTAAAAGATATAAATATACAAAGATAAGGATATTTGTCCTTATTTACATCTCTAGAATACATTTTATTTTTCAAATGGACTGACTTAGAAGCAAATAAGCTAACGAACTAGTATATGCCTTTACAAAATAATATTACTCTTTCAAAATATTTCAAAGTTTTACAAAATGGAAAATTATTCAACTGGTTAGTGGGCCCTGTGCCTAAGAACTCACTTGTTATTGCTAGAGAATGTTCATGGCCTTTTGATGTTGCTTATTGACTAGCTCCAAGTCCACAACTGGTTTTAAGAGACACTCTTCTTCTTTGTCAACTAGCTCATTCAATTCCCTATCATTTCTAGCCATGTCTTCCTTGATTCTCTTGGCCTCAATTATCCTTTCTCTTGCATTAAAGATCATGTCTAGGTTCCTACTATTATTTGGCCCAGATTGGCCCTAACCTTTACTTCTTATTTCTTATGTCATCAAAGTAGCTATATGTTTGAATTCATCATCTTTCATAATGGCTACGATAGTGGGCTATGTAAGGTCAGTGAGCATGGTCCCAAAGATTTGTTCAATCCTTTCTTAGATCATCATCATCCTTCAGGAGTCTCTCTATATCCTTTGACCAAGCACTTAAATTCTATAAATTGTCAATAACAATTCTTAAAATTTCATTCAAATGTCCCAAACTAATGGTTTTGAACCTTGAGATCTACCTTCCAACCTGTATGTTGATTAAACCTACAATTTTACTATCTAAACCTTAACATTGGGCTATTAGAACCTTAGCCACTATATTCTGCTATGCCAATACACTTTGTCTTAGATTTATTGTTTTCAATTCATCAAACATGTCATAAAATGATTCATCAAGCATTTTGGCCATTGCTTCTAAGACTGATAGCACTCCATGGGTCTCTAAATTTTCCTTTTCCTTCTCCAAATTATATATCCTTTATGGCATACCCCTAATTCTTGCTCTGACCTGAGCTAAATGAGCCTCAGATAGGCTTTCTACATCTTCCTCATGGATGGGGCTTTTACCAAGTTGTTGTCCTCTAATTGGAGTTAAGCCTACAAATGGCTCAACCTTGTGAAATATGAACTCTTCAATTCCCATCATGGCCTTTCTAGTTGTCACTCTTTCTAAGCCTATTGTTTCATGATTGAATTGTATAGTGGTAGTTGGTTTTGAGTACTTTAGAGGTTCAAGAGCCTCAATCTCGGTGCTACTTGAAGCTCTTAGAGTCTCCATTTTCTTACTATCTGACCCTATAGTGGTCACTATTCTTATTTCTTCTTCTTATTCTTCTATCATCAAAGCCCATATCTATGGCTAGATATCATCATGTACATCAATATTAACAATCTTGGTTAGGGCCCATGAGTGGTGCTAGGTGGGGATTTTTTGCATTTTTCCATAGATGAACCAATCAGGGATGATTGGTCTATGGATGGGTTATTCATCACTGAATAAGTTAATTTCACTTTTAGGGTGAGTGAAGTTAAACTTGAGCTTATTTTGCCTAACTAAAACTATTTCCAATTCTAACTTTTGCTTCCTCAATGGTACCACTAAGACTAGATCCAAGGCAGGCTCTTTCCCTTTTTCTTTCTCAACCTCCTCTATTTGCGCTTTCATTTCTTCAGCATGTTCTTCCTCTTCATTATACCCATATTACTCAATAAGGACCTTAAGGTCATCTTCTACTATCTCATCAAGATCCAGGGTAATCATGTTTAGGTATTTAATGGGGGATGTCGATCTTTGAGGCAAGGTGGAGGATGGGGATCCCTCACTAGGCCTTTTTTCTAGATTTTCCTTGTCAGGGCCTTATAATATAATCTATACTTGGGGATGTTTCTATTTTATCTATGGTTTCTCTTAAGGGGGACTCAAAGGGCCAGGTAGTAAATGGTATTTTAGGGGCCCCATTTTCCATATATCTCTAGGAGGCTTCTAATCACTAGCTAATCTATACTCAAGTTTAATGTTATGTCCCTTAAGCCTAGCCAATATTTCTTCAAAATTATTTGATTTGATGTACAAGGTGTCATGGACACTAATTTGGTGCTCATATAATATCTTAGGAAATTAATTATATTTCAAATGCTTGAAGACCATGCCATTAGGGTCCCATTGCTTCAGCTCATCAATCTACAAGTTGAAAGATTCCCTATGCCTAGATATAACATTTAGCTGATCCCAATTTTGTAGAAAAGTTCTACCAATGGTCATAAGAAATGGATGGAGGCCTCTCCTCTTATGCTTTAACACTCTGTCCATACCATGAAGAAGTTGATATGTAATTTCTTTCTCTGCTAGCTTAATGGGAACATAGACGGGCAAATTGTAAGGTTGAATCAAAATCCCTTCAATGCTAATCATTATACAATATGGATACAAGAAGATGTCTCCCATTATATCTACATATTTCTTTATTAGAAGGATAATCCTATGTATGGGGATCCCCATAATGGATTATACTAAATCATGATAAACATAATCATAAATGTACTACATGTTGTGTCTATATTTGAAAATGTGTAGTTTAGAATAATGGTGAGATATTATGAATCTACCCTCAGGTGACCAATTTTTGATATAAGGGATCTTGGTGGAGGTTAACAAGGCATATAATAGATAGGACATCATGAATAATTATGTATTGGTCTTCTTCTTGATGGCAATGAATTGTCATTTTAGATGGATATTGATCATCTTTCCAATTGGGGGAGTGAGCTCCTTCTTTACCATGTAGTAGATATAAGATACCCAACTCTTATTAACATAAGTGGTTGAAGGGGCTCCAGATATTATATTCAATAGATTCATAATTACCCTAACCCCCTCTCTAAATTGGGAAATTAGGATATTGCTAGTCAGGTCTTAGATCATATGGTTCCCATGGAGCAACCATGGCCTAAGGATGTTGTCCAAGTCATTCTTACTAGTCCATTCCTTGATAGTGGGCAAGTCCACTTGGGGATTTCAAAGTTTTTAATAACTATAGAAGGACAATGGATAAATGTATGCAATTATCCTAAAGGTCCTTTCATGAATAATCCAACCCCGATTAATTTTATAGTCTTTAAAAATGGGAGTAAATATGTCAATACATTGGATTACCTTAGGTTTAGTGGAAACATGGTGGAGACTGGCCATTTGGACTACAACTAGGTCATAGTATCTTCTATTTATGGTGGCAATATTTTTCCCCCCTCATTATGGGTTGCATCTCATCAATGGTCTAAAAGAACTCAGACTAGTTCCTATTGCCCGTGTTCAATGTTGTAGTATCTAGGTTGGTGTCTTAAAAAACCCTTCCCTCATTGTCTGTGGATAGATACAAATCCATCTCATCCCTTTGTTGCTGATTTTAGGTTACCATGGTTTACTAGACTTGAAACTTACTCACAATTAGATTGTAAATGGTTTCTAGGTTGATTCTTCTCATTCAAATTATAATTGAACTCTTTTTAGCTTGACTGTGATCAATGTGAGTTCAAATTAGGGTATTTTATTAAAGTTTGGGGCTCTCTTAAAGATTTAATGGTGATGGCTTATTTTAAATTAGGGTCATTCATGCCTCAAATTTGATTTTTACCTTTGACTTTATATGTTTTCCTTTTTGAGTACACAATATCTTCATCTTTATTGTTTTATGCTTATGTGGTACTTATTTGGCATCTATCTAGCAAAATTCATAGCATTTTTCATAAATTCCTTCAAATCACTAGCCATTGTTATTTAAAATTTGCCTTTTTCTTTGCACCATCAAATTATTTCCCAAGTTCAATGCTTGCCATTGACCATGATCTGGGATCCCATATGTTATTGGCCATATTTGCATCTAGCCTCATGGTTATGCCACTTGACACCTTCATAGGATTTTTTAGCTCTGTATCTTACATCAATCATATATTGAATGCACATCTACCATGTGTCAAGCCTACATGATCTTGAGGCTCTACTAAATAGTCTTTGGTGATTTTTCACCATTGGATCATCTGAGCCTGATGAAGCGTGAACCATTGATCCTAAAAGATGCATGGAATTTAATAAATACATGGTAATATAAAGGAACTTAGGCTAAAATATTTTAAGCTAAGTTTATTTCATGTTAATAAACATGCCATAGATTAGGCTAAAATATTTTGTGCTAAGTTTTAAAGCACAATATCAAATGACCCCTTGAATGATATAAAATATGCCCTTTTGTCTAAGTAAAGTATTCAAAGATCTTGAATTTGACAACCTTGCAGACATCAATGATGGCCTCATGGACATCAATGATGTTCACAAGAATGTCAAATTTAATTTCATGAATCTCCTTAGGTTTGGTGGGCTTAAAGTTGATGGTCTCATGGATGTCAATGATGGCCTCGTGGGTGTCAAATGATGGTTGTGAGAACATCAATTTTAACCTTCATCAAGTTCCTATATTCCATATATCTTGAATTTAATTTGATCCATCTAATCAAGATCTATAATGAGGTGAGAGCCATCTAATCAAGATCTGAGTGAGTGCACACTATTAGTTCAAGGTTATATTAACATTAAGCTTTGTATGTAAGAGTGGCACATGGTGGATTTATAGGGTTCCTAAGCTTTAGCCTTATTGACCCTAGGGATGTCCTATGGGTTGTTGATATCTATCTGATTCCTTGATATGATGACACTTGTCATCTTCATGAGACTCCTTTGGCCTTTGACATTTCAATGTTGCCTTCGCTCTGTTAGATCTATTTTTGGCAAGTGGCCATGAACCATTGATCTTGATCTAGAAACTTGAACATGATTGGATCCTTTGAATAACTAAAGTCAAAACCCATGTTTTACTTAAGGTCTTGTTGTATTAAAAAATACAAGGCCTTATGTAAAAACTTAGGCTTAAGCTTATATTTAATAATAGGGCCCATTTAAACTTGGGTGATCTCACGTCATCCTATATTTGATTCTACTTAAGCACAGGTCATTGATCATGATATTTTTGATGATGCAAGATTAGTCTGAAGGGTGAAAAATTTAGGATCTTTAGGCTTCCTTTGCTTTATCTGATTAAGGGGTGCGATGAAGCAAGAGCCATTATATCTATAAAGGGCAAAAGTGTTTAAGTCAAGACTTAGGATAAAATAAGAACATAGGCTAAATTGTTAAGATTAAGGTCTCATTCATGTTAATAAACATGAACATGGCCTTATAATTAAGACTTTAGGATAAATAGGTAACCATGTTATAAAAATTAAAAAGACCCTACCGATACAAAAGTTATACTTGGTTAGAAATAAGGGAAACAAAAAAGGGGGAAGATAATGAAAAGGGACCAAGCATGATTTTAGGTTAATATTTGGCCATGTTGCAAAACATGACTAAGCCTAAGCATAAAATTAGGCTTAAGTCAAAATTGAAAGTATTCCTACCAGATGCATTCCCACCAAATGTAAAATTGAACCAAGGGTTTATGCTAGGGTTTTTTTTTACGGAGAGCTTTCAAAATATGAATCCAGGTTTGAGTTTTCATAAACCAAAGGCTAGTGAAATCCTGAATAAAGTCTATTTGTAAACTCTAAGAATGATCCATTAGTAAGAGATCCATGAAACCTAAAACTTTAAGACATGAAGACCAATTATTAGCAACATTAGATAAGCTCAAAGTAGAATTATAAATAAATGGGTTATTTTTATCAAAGTGGATGATCTTCAAATTATGATAATAATCTAATCATATTGATTTTTTAGTGTTAAGGTTCAAAGTTTCTCAAGGGTCTTAATTTTCAAAAAATGGGGGTATTTTGACCTCAACACATCTTCAATTCTTCTTCATTTATGAGTTGCTGACTATGATCATGTTGGGCAGCTTGGTGTGTCTCCTTTGACATATCTACAAGGCTGACCTTTAAGGGAGATGTATCTGATCTTAGGACTTCTTGAGGCCACTTGAGCTCATTCTCAGCTTCCAAAAATAGAAAGATGTTTGAAGTTGAAGAAAAAAATTGATAACCATGTTTGAAAAGTTCAAACATGTCATCTCCTAAGAGAACAACTAATTCTTATTTGATGAAATCACTTTCCTTAACCTGTAATGGACCACATTCAAGTAAAGAAATGAAAGATATTAAACAAATCTAAAGATTTGTTCTCATGAAGTTGTAATTCAATTAGGGTTTCTTCAAGATGAATGTAAGTCTATTTTTGATATCTCAGTTTGGTTAATCAACATTGCTTCATCTTCAACATCAAGTTGATGACTGAGCATGTTCTCAATTTTAGCTTGCTCTTCATCTTCATTAGTTGATTGGTACTTGAATTTTTCTAATTTTGCAAGTTCTTATCCTTCATGATGAATGGTAGCTTCTATATCATCAAATAACTCATGGAAAAAATCATAAACGTGTTTGATTGGGACATTTTTCTCTTGTATACCATCAACCTCCTCTTCATGTACTTGTTCTTGCACTTGCATCTCAGCCTCTACCTCAACTTTCTCTTGCATTTGTTCCATCTTTGCATCATTATAGAAGACTAAAACATGTTTGTCCTTGCCAAGAGGTGTCCCAATCATTATTTTTTCTTCCTAGTCACTCAAGTCACCTTCATTTTTATTTCCTTAGTTGCATATTCTTGATTTTCCTCACAAAGGAGAGGGTATTTCTTAAAGAGTGGCACAATAGACACTTGAAAATATTCATTAAAATGAGAAAGGTTCAAATAAGTTACCATAGATACCTAATTTTGTTCATGGAGATGATCTTCTTGGATTACCTTTGCCTCCTTTCTTAGTTGCATTATTTTTTGAATGGATTTCCATGAAGGAAAGGCTCTGAGCTTTTGAGGGGAAAGGAGTGGAGGCTGAATGATCACTAGATTTTTCTTGACTTTAACATCTTGGATTATGCTTAAATGTTATTTTTTTCTCTTGATCATTAAATCTGATTCCAAGTCATAAACTTAGGTTTAAAAACCTCTACTTCTACACTTGTTTTTGTTATGGGTGAAAATAAGGAGTTTTTTGTTGTGTTGCCTTTGCAACCACTATTGAATGCTAGAGATGCTGATTTGCAAACTCAATTTAGTTAGCTAAATCAGCCTCAAAATCATGGACCAATTAGTTAGAAATGTCTCCCTAAAAAAATAAAGATGAAGTCTCTTGTATGATCTACTAAGAAACATGGAGATTAGTCTCCTCAACACATACTTATTCAACATTTTGAGGCCTCTCTTGGATATACTTCTAGGTAGGAAAGTTAGGTAAGGTCTGAATGGAATTTTGAGGATTATGATAATCATTGGTTTAGCATTCATGAAGGGGAAAGGGAAGATCTATGGGAACATGATGATGATTATGATGAACCTAGGTTTCCTCATAAACTACTAGCCTCTCTTTAATCCTTACTATTAGACCACTTATGTCTAGAATATTAACACTAAAATTTTAGTGGCATTGCCTTATGAAGGATGCACCTACCTATTTATCCTACTACAATTTATCTCTCATTTTTAAAAATCTCCTATCCATAGCTCTTTTGAGTGTCTATGCTTATCATATGTTTCTCATAGCCAAACAAGAGTTGTTTAAGGCTTGAGATGGATTACTTTGGGGATTGATTGGGCTGATTAGGAAGACAAAAAGATTCATGAGGGTTATCATAGGATTGGTATGAGTCACCATACTACTGGTAAGTCTCTGTTTATAGTTGGTGATACTCATCATAAGGCTGATAGAGATTAGATAGGGTTGATATGGGTCATGAGGAAGGTAAGAGCCATACTCTTGATAATAAGGATCATGAGAAACTTGATAAAGCTCATCATATAATTGATAGAACTCTTGGTAAGGGTGATTAGGCTCATATGGATCATGTTAGAACTATTGATAAGGAGGTGAATGATATGGGTAATCACCATAGTTTTTCATATCAACTTTAGATGCAAAATTGATTAAAATCTTCAATGATACATACCTAGGCTACTTACAACTAGAATCTTTGATTTGGAGTCACCATTGATGCTAAATTTCTTGCATATAAAAGTTAATTAGAGGAAAGACACACCAAAAATCTTTTCACTCTTTTGGATCTTGGTCCCTTTAGGTATGTCAGAACTGTTAGAGACTTAGATTACACCCTAGTTGATTAAAGGATTGTTCAGGTCTTGTACTTTAGACTAGTCTAACATGGGAATGGCCTTAGGTTGTGGATTACCTAATCTTGGGTTAGACATCTAGGATTTTTAATGAGGCTAACTCCTCTAATGTATCACTTAGCTCATTTCCACAAAAACCTACTAATTTCTAGGGTGAAAAGGAAGAGAAATATAACTAAAAGGGAAATCTAAGCTAATGTCGGTGATGTACCTAAATTTATTACTCATCCACTCTATTTAAACTTGTAAAAACACTAATGAGATAAGGAAATGATTAAGTCTACAACTCCAAATGTTGGTTATGCATCAATATTTCATGCAGAGGTTCACCAAGTGATCAAAACCTAAGGGAAGTGATGGAAATCCCTGATTCAAGGCACTAACCAGTCAATGCATCCACTTGATAAATTTAGTCAAATGACATTAAATACTCAACATAACCTCATAACAATATAAAATAGTAGCTAGGTGAGATTAAGACTTGACAAGGGAGATATTTTTACCATATATGCAAATCAAATTGACATTAACACACTATATCATAATAATGAAATTTGAAATAGTCATCTATTTATCTCAGGAGGTTTCAAAGATCAATCTTGGTAGATTCTAGTCATGTCTAAGAGAGGGATCCATTTCAAGGCTTAGAAGCCTATATTTATAATAGAAGGGAATAAGAGAGATGGGGAACATGCCTGGGAGAATGAAGAAGGAGTCATTAATGATCAAGATAATAGTTGTACCAACTCTTTGATTTCCTCATACATTAGTGTCATTGGGACTCTATCTAGCATGGAAAAGTGGAGAAAGAAGCATAGAAACTATGATTTCCATAATAGTCTATCAATAATGACTGCATGGAATCCTTCTTGAGCTCCTTAATGTGTTAACATTACTTAATAGCTCCCAATGGTGATGTTTGATCCCAAAAAACTTGCTCTGGTTCAACTTTAAATTTTATTTTGACCTCCAATCAAATTTTCATAAATTTGACCTTTAATTTTGACCATCAATCTTGATCAGGGTCTTTAATATTATGACACCTTCAACTTTCATCATTGCCCATCGAACTATGATTCACATTTGAGATTAAGACACTTGGTAATTGCACATTTATCCTTAGGATATGCTATCAATTTCTTCTTTTCTTGTGCTTGTGCCATGTTTCTACCTCACATTTAATCTAAGATCATTAACCTTTTGACCTGATATGCATGTTAATCTCTTTGGTTCGATTAAATTCATGCCATCAATCTCCTTTTTATTGATCGAACATGTACCATTGATCTTCTTATTTGCCATGATCATGCCGATTCTCAAGATCCTCTAAATTTGTGACTTGATGATCACCATTAGATATTAGATACATGATTAAATGTCACTCTGTCATATCTTTAAGACCCATTTGTTGACAATGTCAGGTTATCCACTCACTATTGGATATTTGATCTGGATTGAACACCAACTATTAGATCTTATTCCAAGCACTTTTTGACTTTTTAACTACCCACATACCTTTGATCTATGATCTGATCTCCTGAGATCTAGACACATATCAGATCTACGTTTAATTTGAGGACATTAGAATTTAAATGACTATTTTTTGTAGCCTAAATGTGACATCCCCATGTACATCTTACTCTACAAGTTCAACTTTAGAGATTTATATCTTAAGATATCAATTTCATAGACATGAAATTTTCTAAGCATGACTTAGGCACTAAGAGTAACATTTCCATGTAAGATTTCGACCCTAGGAGGTGTCTTGAACATACTAGTAAAATGCATAAGTAAATTGACCCATTAATTTATGTATGATGTTTAAGATGACTTGGTTTAGTTAGATTTGTCCTAGAAAACGTCTCTTGATCCTTTAAATCTCTAATGATTTTCTGAGGCTTGTGGAAACTCACCCATGATTTTGAATTGCTCAGACACAATGAAGACCTATTTCCAAACCTATTCCTCAAAGATAAAAAAATGCACTTTAAGCTTGCTTAAAATGTTTCAAAAGCTTTGTAAGAAATATGAGATCTTCTTCTCCTACTTTTGGTCCACTCATTCCATCTAGGACTCTACTCATCTTTTCAAACCGTTTCTAGGAAAAATATTTTTATGTGAGCCAAATTTGGCCAACATGACCTAATATAAATCATACATACACTCTAAAAATAATTATAAGTAGGTCTAAATTTTTGTGATGATTGTGTTTGTATGATTTTTATTACTAAAAACCTCACTTAGGATCTTTCACCTTCACTTTTATCACTTTCAAAACATAATTTCTTCCTCCATTATTTGGGTAGCAATACACAAAAACCATAAGGAAAACAAAATATGTTTTAGGGAATGTATTATCATAGAGAATATTTTAAATAACTTTATTTTTTTATTCCCCTTGATGGTAACAATATTTTAAAAAAATATACCTCTATAATTTTTAATAATAATGTGATCTATCCATATATTTTTAATATGGTAAATCAATTTCTCATTAAATATAATGCAATCTACCCATGACACATTTAATTAAGCATATTCATATATAAATAGTAATATTAAACTAATTTATTTTCCAAAATAATAATTAACAAGTATATAATTTAGATATGTATCTTAACTTTCACATCATTTATAAATAAATTCCATAATCTAACATTAGAATTAGGGTTTTTGGTTAAAAATAGTGATAACCCAAAAAAATTGCAACAACTTGAGCACCTCTTGAGAACCACACACTCAATGTTTCTAGAAACCAAAACTATCCACCACATGTTTTTTTTTTTTAATATATATAGGAAATAATAATTTGATTGGATGACTACATTCCTCAGGTCTTGGGATTTAAAAACTTGACTCACCTTTCATAATTTTGATTTAGATCTCTTGGACATTGGTCTTATTTATATAATAATAGGGTGGATAAACCCAAAAAATATAAGGAAGATTATTAGTTTTTTAGTGTTGTACTTAGGATCAATAGGGGTTTTAATCACATGCTACTTATCAATCCCCTAAATGGTATATCATATTGAAAACAACATGTTAAGAAAAAATGCCATTAAAAATGCATTTTTGTGTAATGCAATGTTTATCTACTTTGAATTTTACCGCTATAGTTAATGCTTGAATTATTATAGAATTTAGTAGTAAATTTTAGATTCTATTTATAATTCCTTATATTATTTAATAATTTTTCTAAAAGTTTTCATTAATTATTAATACTTAGTCACTTTTTGGACATCGCAAATACACTAATGCATGTGTGAATTTATATAATTACTGAATTCAAATTAGGATTCTATTGGTGTGAAATATGACACACAATGGATGGAAAAGTTGATAAATTAGGATTGACAATCCCTTAGGGACCAAATCTAGGTAAATGTTCTACCCCTAGGAATGCACATTATACATTTTTGGGGCCCTAAAAACTTGTAGTGAACATTTATGGAAATTTCACAATAAACCCAAGGAAATAAGGATTAAGGAGAGATAAAAAATTTGGAAATGACCAAAAAAAATTATAAACATGAGAAATGTGAGCTACTAGAGCCAATTTAGAAATATAATTGACAAACACAATAGTACCCTCAATAATGCAATTTTATGACTAATAATTGCCCAAGGATAAATTTTAGGTGTCTACATAATTCTTCACTTTTATGTGTGTACACATATCTTGTATTCATGGTTATGGAATCCAAATAAATGAAAACCTTAAGCCATGTGGCCTATGAAGTTATCACAAAATAATGGGCATACACATAGTCCATTCATAAAATAAATTAATTAATTAAATCTTAATTACATTTAGTGAAAGATTAAAATTCACACATAAAAATAAAACCTATATTATTATCATGATTACATACACATTTAGTGTTACAACATATATCCATTTATGGATTTTATTTAATCCTACAACTCACTCTTGAAATTTGCACAATATAGTGAATATTTGCTTGCAATTCTCTAATGGCTTAACTCTATGATTTATTTATCCTTTATAGATCAAACCCATTATAATAATGATTTTTTAGACTTATAAAAACATTATCCAATAAAAATTATGGAATTTTAACCATTTCATTTTCTAAACACATTATTTTTAATCTTCCCATTGTGACTCTTCAACTTCTAGTCTTTACCTTGATCCAACTAGTTGTGAAAAAAATTATGCACCTAAACTTCCACACACAAAATTTCACATGAAAATTTTAATTACTAAACATTGGTTAACATAATTTCTTACACATACTTCCACATACTAAATTTTGTGCACATATTATGCATATTTTTTGAAAACTAGTTACTTCTAGAGGCCATACATTTTGCATACAAACTCAAAATGAAATGCTATTTTTTTTTTGTGAGCATGATTTTTTTTAGGAAAGTAAAAAATATGAAATGAAATTATGGTTTGAATGTGTTCTCCATTTATTTTCTCATCTACTCTAAAACTTATCACATTTAGGCTTTCAAAAAATGTGTCTACTTATCGAATTATATCAATTGTTGAGTAACACAACCAATTCACTTAGAACCAAGTTTTTGCATAAAAGTTATCTTATATAATATACTTGAATACCTTGAATTTTTTAATTTCTTATGCTTCCCTTAGATCAATGTATACCATGTAAAAATATAAAACATGCCTACTAGTCTACACGAACACACCCCTACATATTTTTGGTTGATACATCATTAATTATGGAGGCATATTTTCTTGCATCAACATAAAAATTTAAATAAAAAATAAATATATGGTGAATACAAAAATATTATGCTCATGAAGCTCTTGCAACAATTATAATTCTCTTATGAAACCTACAAGGAATTTATACATAAATAAGTTCCCAATCAATGATATGTTGAAATATAGAAAGGGAAAATACAAAAAAAGATACACTTAGCTTTTTTTGGAGGTGTGAAATTACCTTCGTATGAGTTCCATGCACCCCTTATTTTTAATTGAATACTAGTTTGTCTAATTATATGATAATTCCCCTATATTATCCAATGTATTTGAACCTATGATAAAACATGAATGCATTTTTAGTACCATTTTTAGTGACTTAAAATTAAGGCTAAAAATATTATTTAATATAAGAGAATAAGGTATAGAAATATCCCAAATTTATCATGCAGTGGGAATATGTGCTATATTTTACATATGTCTAGGAATAAACATGTAATCTCCCTTTCCTAGAGGAGAAAAAATAATATTAAATGTTTGATTCCCAAAGTTTGGAGAAGATATGTGGAATGTATGCACTATTTTTAGATGTGAGATTAACTTCTGAAGGTTGTATTTTTATTTTACAAAAATAAACATAATCCATTTATTTTTAGATGTGAGATTAACTTCTGAAGCACACATATAAAAATAAATGTATTATTCTCATCTTTGTAAAATAAAAAATACAACCAATGATGTTTAAGATATAAATATATCATCTTGGAAGCATGTATGGTATAAGTAATTTTTCACACATGGTCCTATGATATAGGCACAACAATAATATGCCCCATATGGGGAAAACGTAATCTATGTAATCATAGGAGTGATATGCTCCTCATGGTGAAAATGTATACATTTTAATCATAAGATTAATATGCCTCGCGTGGTCAACATGCAAATAATATAATTTTAATAGTAATTTGCCTCAGATGAAAACATGTAATTAATATAATAAAAAATGACCGAATGCCCTATAAGATATAAATATATAATAATTACAATACCAATAACATAAAATATCTAAATAACAAGCATAAGTATGGTATGTTCCCCTAGTAAATGTATGAAATAGATTATGGTAAGAACATGAAAATGTATGCATGATATAGATCATATAAAATGGACAAACTCTAATACATGTGTCAATAGAGGACTAAACAAAGGTTAAAATAAGTGAAAAAAAAAGTGCAAGGACATAAAAGTAAAAAATATTTAGGAAATAAAAATTAAAACAAATAATTAATAAGTATTTAGGAATAAACCCTTATTAATGGGTCAATAGTCAATAAGAAGAAAAAGAGATGAAGCAGTTTGGACTCCTCTGTAACTAGGTTCATTTAAACTAAATTTTGATAGTGCTTGTAGGGGGAATCTAGGAGCTTCAAGGGTAGGGTGTGTTATCAAATATTGTAGTGGCTCTTTAATAAGATCTATTTCATTAAAACTGATTGATGTAACTAATAATGAAGCCAAAACTTAGGCTCTAGTAGTAGGAATTGAGCTAGATTTAAATTGTGGTATATCATCTTTGGATATCAAAGGGGATTCTCAAGTTGTTATTCGGGCCTTATCTAGACAAAAGGTCAAATCCTAGAAATTTGATAAAATTCTCTCTCTCATTTGGCTTAAACTAAATTAATTTCAAAATTGGAAATGTTCTCATTGCTTTTGGGAAAGCAATCAATAAGCAAATTACCCAGCTACTATGGGAATTGATAAAGAAGAGGTGTCTAAGGTAGACAATACTAAGGAAGGATGTCATGATTGTTTAGGGGTGGAATTGGTAGACCTCTAATTTTTTAATTTTATTAATTTTTAATAGAAATTTAAAATAAAGGAGGGTGATATGGTTTTTTTTTATGAGCTTCTATTTGTTTGATTTTGGATGATGACAGAGGTGATGATGAAGATAATAATGAAAAGTAGGCATATTTGAGGTGGCCTTTATGAAATTTCATGTGAATTTATATGGAAGATGATTATATATGCTTTGGATGTTGAATTAAGGAATTAGTTTTTGGATACTGGTCTCGTTTGGTTCCACAGTATGGAGTTGGAGTTTGTTGAATCATTGAGATGACATTTGAGATTGAGAGGGGCCATATCTAGAGAGGTGGAATTCATAGGATGTGAATGAGGTTGAAGAATGTTTTATGGTACCCATTATAGAAGTTTTGGGTGCTTTAGAAGTTGTTCCTGGTGAAATGACCCAATTTTTTTTAGCATCACTTTGTTCGGAGTGCAAGTAGAATTAAGAACATAGTTCATTAAGCATGGTTGGGATTTGTATAATGCAACCAAAAACCATAACCAATTTTATGCATGTATGATTCCATTTATACACCATTTCCAATATGCAAGCAAACAAAACATACAATGTTACATTTAAAATCCAAGAATCATGATGTAAAAGAATCATTGCACACAATTCATGTCTTAACCATAATTGGATCAACCAAGATAAGGCATGCCCACATCATTATATAGGAATGCATAAGATACCAAGGATTTCCTTTATCATTAAAATTCATACATATAAGAGATATATAATGGTACTATCTTCTATGGATCTTTATACCAAGATCTCATAAAATTAAGGATCATTTCACCATATTTAATCTTTAAACTTAATGCTAGACACAAGCTGGAATATGATTTAATAAATAAAAATATTCCAAGTAGATGCTACAGGATCAACAAGAAAAAATGAAAACTCTTAAAAATCATGTTGTAAGAAAAGCATTAAACTACCGTAGGATATCTCTATTTTTAATAACATAATACAATCATATTAAAACTCAATTTTCTCCCTTAATACTCAATTAAAATACTTTAGATATGCATTTTTAAGGTTAAATTGAGGAGAATAAAACCCAAAAATCATTTTTGATAAAAATCTATGAGTTATGAGTAGTAATTACATCAAATTTAGGTTTATATAAAATAAATACAACATACTCTCTTACAATACAAGAAGATTACTACAACAATACTACATAAGAAGAGTAAATTTTAAACATGATACAACAAAGAATTTAATCACTGAAACTAAGTAAGAATAACTCCAAACACATCATGTAACTCCAAAATGAAAGAGCAACCACCAAATGATTTTCACACCACCCCAAACCATCTTATGAGCCCTCCAATCGATGACCCTCACCACCCCAACCATCAGCTACGTGGTAGAGTCAGGCATTCAGGCTTTGGGCAAAGGTGTGAGCAAGATATTTTTTTTACCATCATTGAGTAATTTGTATTTATTACAGAACATCATCAAATATAATAACCTCAACATTATCTACCAATAGAGCCAACAACACTACAAAAACTTCACAAGATGTTCTTACAAAAATGAGCTTGTCAAATCTATCAAGCACACAATCATAACATAGAACACTTAGATATATATTTTTTAATAACAAATTAATGGGATCAATCATATTTTAACCTCAGTGAGAAAAATGCAAGAGGTAAAATAAGGGCAGCAATACCTTTACATCAATACTTCAAAATGCACCCAAAATCTAGGCAAAATAAGCCAAAATAAAAACATACAACTTGGCTATCATGCCATATTTTCAGAAACAACCCATAAAAACTAGTAGGGTCAAATAAAAATAGAATAACAAAAACCCATCAACTTTAAAATAAATACAGTAGAAAGAAACAACCAGATCTATCCATTAGATAATTATAATACAATAAAAAAACCCAACACATTATTTTCAAGGCAACACTTCCAGTCGTGAATAAAATGAGCAATTAGGGTTTTAATACTTTATCTACTAATATATTTTATTAGTAAATATGGTTTTTTAACCCTATATACTAGGTAAAATGTTTAACTTACAATAGAATATGAAGAATCAATCCAACCTTATGCAGCCATGGAAGACAAACTCCAACAAAAAAAAAAAAAGAAAAAAACATTACTTACTTGGCACAAATCTGCCCTAAGAAGAAGAAACTAAAATTTTCCTTGGTTACCCTTCCCAAACAACTCTTGCCCAGCTCTATCCTTATCTTTTTCTTTTTCATTCTGCCTAGGCACAATTTTGCCCAACCTTTTAAACCCTGTTGGTATCAATTTCTAGCCTCCATTACTTTCAATGGCTGTCATTTTCCCTTTGGGGTTTTTTTCCTCCAAAAACCAACGCAACAAAAAGACATTCTTTTTTTCAAAGAAAAATAATCATTTCTCATTTTTTGGTGAAGAGTCAACTCCTAAAATCCATCTTTTTTCTTAAGAAATAATTTTTTTAATTTATAATTTTGCTTTTCGTCTTTTCATTTATTTATTTATCTATTTTAAAAATAGATATACTTTATTTTAGCTATAATGCATGGCCAAAGCCCATAACCCCTTTTATGGTTATCATTGCCTAACACAATTTTATTTAATAAATAACATTAAGCATGGGTTACTTGTTACCCACATATTTATCAAATCAAGGCCATTATGGAGTCTCACTCCATTATAATGCATGCCATTAACCTTCTTTAGGCCTCTTGGAAATAAAACCAAGACAAGAAGACTTAGATTAAATAATTTTAATTACAATATGATCCACAGTAGGTAACAAGTTAACAAGTTTGAAATAATAATTAAAGTATTTGAACCCCGTAATGGCCTAAATAAAAAAATGATAGATAAGACATAAAGACAACTTATCACCAAGCCAACACACACAAGACCCCAAATAAAGAAAATAATAAAAACTAAAGGTGGACATATCCATAATCAAGCAAGATAAAAAGATGAAAATATCAATCAAAATTAAACAAATAAAACAAGACAAAAAGAGAGACATAAGGCATCCTACAATTGCTCATGGACTAGATGACTCATTACCGTTATATTTATTATCAAGTGCTAGTATTACCTAGTTACTCACTACCTCCACCATTATTATCCCAACTACTAAAATCCATCACCATCCTAATTCATGTACCTGTGAGCCCTATATCCACCAAAACATGGCATCAACAATATCTACTCTACATGAATAAAAACATATATACATGTAAATCTGAATTATATAATCTTCACAATATAAAACTAAATTGATAGCATCATTAATATGCAATATCAAAGTATATTTTTGTAGGATCAAAGTATGTTGTTATAGGATTGTTGCTACAGTATAAAAATATGTTGTTGCAGGATAATAATATGTTGCTATAGGATAACAATATATCACTGTAGGATAACAGTATGTCACTACAGGATAACAATATGTTGCTATAAGATCAAATCAGTCAACATCTATATGTAAATGTTAGATGATCAAGACTCAAAAATATGTTAATAAATATAATATCTATCAAAAAGAGTCAAATAATAGGTCATGACACCTAACTTGTAAGTGTTGTCTAATAGTAAATGTGTGAGAGTAAATTCTGATATGACTACTCTTTTTGTGAGCAAATTATGTTTAGTTGTTTCTTAGTGGGGTCAAATAAATAAAATGGAGGAGTTTTTCTCTAGCTTGAGCATAGGGTCATTTTTATTTTGGATTTAGATTCTCTACCTGTAGGACCATTTATGGAATTGCCATTTTTCAATAAGGATGGTCTTGGCTTTATTCCTTTATCAGTGTTTTGCATTATGGAAGAAAGGTGTGTTTCTATGATATAATTTTCTCAATAGTTTGACCAATATTATTTAGGGGAGGGTGGGAAGGAGTTTTCTAGGGGAGTAGTTATGCCTTATGTGCAAGATTTGTTGATCTCCATTCCATAGTTGGAAGTGTGGCAAGCTCAACGAAGGACTCTAGGTAGACTAAAGGTGATAAAATGGTTAGAGTGTGGTGTTGCAAGATGCCTTTATTATTCACCTCCATGGTGGTTGGAACAAGTGAAAGTGGTGAAATTGTAGGGAAGCTATAAGAAAAGGTTGAATTTTGTAAAGTTTGTGGATACCACGACTCCGATGTTTACTAAATATTTGAAATTTATGAGTCCAAATTTGGGGGAGCGTTCTAAAGTTCAAATGGTCTAATTTCCTTTGTATTAGAATAGATAAATGGTTCATAAAATATGTTTTAAGGTTGATAATACTATTAGTGTAGGTTTTTATTTTTCCCTATTTATTAATTAGGGAAATTGTATTTCTTGTGCATACATGGAGTTTTCCTACATTTGTGGGATAGGGTAGCTTATGTGGAGGTGTGTGTCATAGATGTGTCATATGTGTCATAAGAATGTCATAAGTAACTCCCTTGATGGGAGTTACTTCTCTATTCTTAGCACCTTGTCACCACCTTTCATGGAGGAGTTACTGACTAGTTTTGGTGTGCCTTGTCCACCTTTTGTGGAGGAGTTACTTTCGTACTCTCCTATTTGTAGTCCTCATTTTGGCCATTCCATGCTAATTCAGATTTGGTTTTCTCCATTTTGTTTTGTGCAATTTATCTTCTTGTTATTGTCAAATTGCTTTAGCATCTTGTGGTGTGCACTTATTTATCTTGTGTGATCACGTCTTCATTGCACTCGCGTTATCCGGATTCTAGCAACAACTCCGATATGGTATCAGAGCTTTCCCAGTAATCTTGTGTATGATTATGCTTTTAGCTTATTTTGGAATCAAGAGGAGTGGAGTTATCTTTATTTTTTTATTCTAGATTTAGTCTAAAAACAAAAAAAAAACTTTCAATATCTCTTCTGGTTAGTTTTCTTGGAAATCCTTGGCCTTTGGGTGTCTTGGTTGTTTTTACTTCAGGGGCTAGTTTATCTGTTTCTCTTAGGTGCCATTGTTGTGTGGAGCAGCAAAGGGAAGAGCAGTGACTCAAAAAAATAGTCCTTCCAGCATCCTTCTACAACGAAGCTTTTAGCTTCACTTCTGCACCAACTTCAGCTTCACTTCTACCACGCCATACTTCTGGTCTGTGCTAACCTCATTTCCAGCAAGGAGCAGTAGTAGATGTCAGTTCCAGCCATGTCATTTGGCCGTAAGGCATCCTTCCAGTAGGTCTGCAAGTTTTCTTTAAACAAAATCAGGCATTTTTTTTTTTGGTTTGGGGTCCCAAGTCACTAGGCATTTTGTTTCTGCCCTTCATTGTCTCTTCTCTTCTATTTTGCTGTTGTATGTTGAGATCAGTGAGGAGCAAATTCAAAATCTTTGTCTTTTCTGACCAGCCAAATCAGAACTGCGCCCTTGTTTGTAAGACATTTCTGTCTGCTATTTTTTTCTTGAAAATGGCGCTCCTTTCATAATTGGCATCCCATGTGGACTCTTAAATGCTTGGCTAGCTGTTAAATTCTGTCTTTGCTTCATTATTTTCAGTCAAAATTGATCTGTTAAAACAAAAATCAGTCAATTTGACTAAATATTTAAGTTTTTAGGCAGTTTTATATTTTGGGGATTTTCAATTAAAACTTGTATTTTCGCCTGTCGAAGATGAAGGGTGAGGCCCAGGTTGGCAGGAGGCTAATTCCCCCTCACAAAAACCTCATTTGGATTTCTCATTCCGTGTCAAATCCAACGAGTGGTTGGAAAGCCACTTTCTCTCCCCATAACAGGCTTTTTTTAATGTTTTAGTGCTTTTTTTTGTAAAAACACTAGTTTACGAAAAAATTGTAACTTTAAAATATTGCAAATGATAGCTCGGTTTTGGGTGCTATTTTTTACAAAAGTGCTTATAATTCAATTCTCCACAGCGTAGACTTGTTATTTTTAAAAAATACACTAGTTTATAAAGTGCCAAAATTTTGGGTCTCTTGGGACGCATTTTCCGCTGACTCCGACGTCCTGTTTGCTTTTGTCTTGCACTGATTGCTCTAAGATGCATTTTCGGCTGAGTCTGACATATTTTGAGCGTGCACTTGCATATTGAGGGGGGCTCAATATTTTGGGGGGGTGTGATTGCTTTTTCACAACTTGCAAACTTCACTTTCATTCTCCTTTCTGCATACATTCACAACTTGCAATCAACACAACTTCACCTAATTTCAGCTAAAAATGGATTCTTTTCAACTCAAACCCCTAACACCCTTCAACTATCATGAATGAAAAGTTAAAATGCCAATCATTCTTAGAAGCAAAGGGTTGTATAGGATCACAATGGGTACAGAAGTAGAACCTAACACAGATGCTGAAAAGGTTAAGTGGTACAACCGTAGTGATGAAGCTTTTGGGTTACTGAGCTTGTCTGTGTCTCTAAAACTACTCTTCCACTTAGAATTCTCCCAAACTCTTAATGACATATGAGACATCTTAGAAAAGTTGTTTGGGAAGCTTGATGAGATGAGAGGTCATGAGCTCAAAAATGAACTCATAAGTCTAAGGCCTAGTAACTTTGACACCCTACAGGACTTCTTTACTAAGTTTAAGGCCCTTAGATTGCAATTGAAAAAATGCGGGATAGAGAAGAAAGATGATCAACTCATTCTTTCTATTCTTGCAAAGTTAGGTCCAAGTTATTCCGTCTTTGTCTCCACTTTCCATGCCACTAAAAGTGCCCTTGGCACTGCATGGAAAATGCCTTCTTTGGATTCATTCATTGCCAATTTGACTAGAGAGAAAGATAAGCTAATTCAAATAGGCACAATGAAGTCTACTCAACCCCAAGCTTTGATATCTGGAAATGGTAAGGACAAGACTTCAACAAAGGAGAAGAAGAAAAAGAACAGGGATCAAGAGGAAAAAAAAGAAAACACCAATCCTGCCAAAAACAACACTGAGTCTTCATCCTCCAATGCTAAACCTAAGAAGGAGAAGGTTAAGTGTGCCTATTTTAAAAAGAATGGGCATGATGAACACAAGTGCATGAAGAAACAAATAGACCACCTAACTCATCTTCTAGAGAAGAACAACATAGGTGTTCCAAAGTCCATCAAGCAGAATTCATCAACCCAAGATTCTACTAAGGCAAAAGGCAAGGGTAAGGAGAAAGAAAAGGGCAAGGCCCTTGTAGCTATAACAACTTCCACATCTTCATGGGTCATTGACTCAGGTGCTTCTCACCATATGAGCTCTTCACTAGTTGAGTTTTCTTCTTTAGAGCCTTGTAGCATGACTTCAATTAGTTTGGGTGATGACACATCAGTTTCTATTGCAGGGAGAGGGTCAGTTGAAATGGAAGGAGGACCATTCAACAATGTTCTAAGTGTTCCTTCTCTTTCAACCAATCTCCTATCAATGTACCAAATCACTCACATTGGTCGGGGCATGAGAGTTGAGTTTTCACCAAATTCAGTGTCTATCAGGGAGTTGCATAGTGATACTACAGTGGCAGTGGGAAGGGTAGATCACCAAGCCAGGTTATACACCTTTTCACATTTTGCATCAGATTCTTCTCCTACAGCATTGTTGACTCATTCAGATGGAGTTAGCAAATTATGGCATGAGCGGTTTGGCCACCTTAACTACCGCTATCTTGAGCAACTTTGTAAAAATGACATGGTCATTGGCTTGCCTCGTGTCCAATTCTCAAAAGGACTTTGCAAGGGGTGCTCCCTTGGGAAGCATCCCGAAGCAAAATTTGACAAAGGCAAAGCTTGGAGGGCTTCACAACCTTTGGAGTTAGTCCACAGTGATGTATCGGGACCCTTTCCCAAACCATCTTTCACAAGGGCCAAGTACATCCTCACTTTCATTGATGATTTCTCTAGGTACACTTGGATATATTTTTTCAAACAAAAGTCTGAAGTGTTTGAACATTTTATAGACTTTAAGGTTCTTGTTGAGAAATAGAGTGAGAAATCCATCAAGGTTCTTCGAACTGATAATGGAGGGGAGTATGTCAGCATCAGGTTTGAGCAGTTTTGCACCACAGAGGGGATTGATTTGTAGCACACAGTCACTTACAATCCTTCACAAAATGGGGTTGCAGAACATAAGAATAGGTTCTTGAAAGAGATGGCTAGTTGTATGATTCACTCTAAATCCTTAGCGCCACAGTACTGGGCTGAAGCCATCAATTGTGCTTGCTACATTTAGAACAGGGTTCCTCACAAAGCTTTGAAAGGGATAACACCCTTTGAAGCTTGGCATAAAAGGAAACTTGATGTTGAGCACCTTAGAGTTTTCAGATCCCCAGCCATGGCCTTCATTTTGAAGAAGAAACGCAAAGCTATGGAATGACAGTCCAAGCCTTGCATCTTTTTAGGATATCTAGATGGTATTAAGGGATATCACCTTCTAAATCTAGTCACACATGAGTTGTTCATCGAGAGAAGTGTCCATTTTCAAGAGAGTCCTAGAGACTCAACACTTGACACTTCTCCCTCATTGAATCTACTTTTTCATGATGATTCCTCATTAGATTCAGATCAGCCACAGCAGGTTCTTGAGCTAGAGTCATCTTCTTCTTCTTCAAGTTCAGACAGTGAGGATAGTGATGCAGTGTCATCCACCTCTAGTCAGTCAGAGGATGAGGAGTTAACACCTGACTTGCCCAATTTTGGGCTACTTTGGGCTAGACAGACACTTGAGAGTGTTGGCACATGGGTAGGAGACCCTACAGATGACAGACGTACTATGGGGATTTTCATAGAAATTCACATGCCTTCTTTGCTTCAGTTTTGGATCCACAAACTTTTCGAGAGGCATCAGGGGTACCTGAGTGGGATAGTGCTATGGAGGAAGAATATTCTTCCCTAATCAAAAATCACACTTGGGATTTGACTTCGCTTCCTAAGGGAAGAAAGATGGTTCGATGTAGGTGTATATATCAGACCAAGTTTGTAGCAGATGGGTCGATCAATAAGTACAAGGTGCGATTGGTCGCCAAAGGTTTCTCACAGGTGGCAGGAATTGACTACTCAGAGACCTTTGCACCCATTGCAAAGATGACTTCTATCTGACTCATCTTGGCTATTGCCACAACACATGGTTGGGATGTGCATTAGATGGATGTGAAGAGTGCCTTTCTTCACGGAGACCTTGAGGAGGAGATCTACATGGAGCAGCCGCTAGGATTTGTTCAGGATTCTTCTTTAGTATGTAGAATTAGGAAATCTATCTATGGCCTCAAACAAGCCCCTCGGGCTTCGTATGCCAAGATGGATTCCTTTCTTCTCACAGTGGGTTTCACTAGGTGCCATTCTGATCCTAATGTCTACTTCTTACGGCAGGATGACTCGCTCTTGATTTTGGTTTTATATGTTGATGACCTTTTGATCACCGGGAGTTCTTCATCAGCTATTGTAGCGGTGAAGGCATCTCTTCAGGATAGATTTGACATGACATACTTGTGTTTGTTGCACTACTTCCTTGGCATCGAGATTTCACAGTCAGATTCAAGGATTTCTCTTGCACAACCTAAGTATGCTCTCAACTTATTGGCTTGATTTCACATGGCTGATTGCAAGCCATCTCTGACTCCCTTTCTATCAGGAGTCAAGCTTGAGACTGATTGTTCTTCACCATTGGTTGATGCCACTCAATATCGACAACTTGTTGGTAGTCTCATCTACTTGACTCACACCAGGCCCGACATTTCATATATAGTGGGACTTGTCTCCAAATTCATGCAAGAACCCCATGAGCTACATTGGAAAGCAGCTAAGAGGATCTTGCATTACATACAGGGTTCACATAGATATGGGATTCATTACAGATTTGGCACAGAGGTTGACTTGGTTGGATATACAAATTTAGATTGGGCTAGCGATTCACAGATTCGTAAGTCCACTTTTGGTTACAATTTTTCTGTAGGTTTTGGTCCTATCAGTTGGTCTAGCAAGAAGCAGAATGCTATTGCTATATCATCCACAGAGGCAGAGTATAGGGGAGCTGTTAATGCAACTACTGAGGCTATTTGGCTTCAAGGGATTCTTTTTGAGTTTGGCATTTCCATCAGGCAGCCCACCATCATTTATTGTGACAACCAGAGTACCATTCAGATTTGCAGGAATCCAGTTCAGCACTAGCAGACCAAGCACATAGAGATTCACATGCATTTCATTCGAGAGCTGATTCATAGTCAGGTCATTGACTTGATATTTTGCCAGTCTTTGGAGCAGGTTGCAGACATCTTCACCAAACCTTTCACTAAGAGTAAGTTCATTCATTTATGAGCTCTTCTTGGGGTGCAGTCCACATCTACAGCAACATCATCTTCAGGGGGGGCCTTCTAGGCTCTTCCTTCTTTTGTCTCTCTTTTGGGGGGGGGGAGTTTTTTCCTATGGGTTTTCTCTTTTTCTCTATCTTATGGGAGATTGCATTTGTACATGGGTACCTCATCAGGCCTAGTTATCGGGACCCATTTTATATTTCCACACTTCCCACCTAAGCTGTGCTTATGGGGGGTATTAGTGTAGGTTTTTATTTTTTCCTATTTATTAGTTAGGGAAATTGTATTTCTTGTGCATACATGAAGTTTTTCTACATTTTTGGGATAGGGTAGCTTATGTGGAGGTGTGTGTCATAGATGTGTCATAGGTGTCATAAGAATGTCATAAGTAACTCCCTTGATGGGAGTTACTTCTCTATTCTTAGCACCTTGTCACCACCTTTCATGGAGGAGTTACTGACTATTTTTGGTGTGCCTTGTCCACCTTTTGTGGAGGAGTTACTTTCGTACTCTCCTATTTGTAGTCCTCATTTTGGCCATTCCATGCTAATTCAGATTTGGATTTCTCCATTTTATTTTGTGCAATTTATCTTCTTGTTATTATCAAATTTCTTTAGCATCTTATGGTGTGCACTTGTTTATCTTGTGTGATCACATCTTCATTGCACTCGCGTTATCCAGATTCTGTCAACAACTCCGATAAATACTAGGAAAGAAATTGAGTTAATACTACTTGACTAGAAGCAGGCTTGTGAAATAGTAAGTTCTTTTTGTTTAGTTGGTTGGTTTTCACTATTTTGTTCTTTATTATATGTAGTTGGTTAACTATATTTTGGTTGGTTATTTAGATCAAAAACTTTGGTTATATAAATTTTGGTTTTATTACTGGTCATATGCCTTGACAATTCTATTATCAAGCTAGGCTATATGGTTTTTTGTTGTCTCTATGTTTTTGGGAAAGGGACTCATGAAGCCCTAATACCGATATAAAAAAAAGTATTTGGGAATAAAAATAAATAAATAATGAAAAATAACTAATAATAACCATATCCAAATGGGAAATACAAAATCTATAAGGATCTAAAGCAAATAAATAATTAGTTAATCATAAAAGAGGATAATCATAGAGATAAAGTAAGAGCATATTCAAATAATAAGATACAAGTATCAAACATAGAAGCATCGTAAGTGAAATAATCATATATATATATATATATATATATATATATATATATATATATATATATATATGATTATTTTAATGTTTTCCCTATAATGTAATTATTTGATATGCCCTCTATCCAAAAATAATTATAAAGAGGCTAATAAAATTACATTCAAACTTTCCCTTTTGTCCCTTGGCATTTTCCCAATTTTATTTTAATAATTTATCACACAATTTGAATTCTCTTGATATTATTTTCTTGTTAGAAGCCTTCTTAAAGTGATTTTCATAGACTCTCAGGTGCTAAAAAACATGAATCATCTCTTCTTCTAACATTTCCAACTAATGTAATATTTTTAATCTATAACTATTATCATCAGTAATTCCTTTAAGTGACACTCTCGATGAATGAATCTCAATCTCAAAAGGTAACATTATCTCTTCCCCTTAAACCAACAATAATGTGGGTTCACCATTTATGCTTAAACAATTGTTATATATTCCAAAAAGGTGTAATGTGTTTTATTTTTCCAATCATTATCATGCCTCTTTACTCTTTTTTAAATGTTAACAATATTTTAATGGATGCTTCAAATTGGTCTTTTCATTGAAGTTGAATGAAGGTAATAAGGGTTAGAAAACATATGCTTAATATTATAATTGTCACAAAACTTATTAATTTTCTTATTATTGAAAAATTATCTTTTATCAATAAAAATTGATAAGACTAAATATTGAAATAATATGTCATGATAAATTTGAAAATATATTAACTTATGGTGATTTCTAATTACATAGCTTCAGCCAAAATTTTAAAATATTCACTTATTGTAATGATAAAATGAGTACCTTTTAAATATCGAGGGTTAATCCTAACAATTGTATAAATTCCCCATATGGATAATGACCATGATGACACTATGTATTTCAATTCTTGAGATGGATCATGTGTAAGGTTACTGTGTCACTAGCATTTATCATAGGTCCTTGCATATTCATCATAAAAATCATGATTTATTGTTCTATAATAATAAATCATTGTGTGCATGACATGAAATTTCTCATAAAATTTCCGTCACACCCACTATCATGAACTTCATATAATACAAGCCTAGTTTCTTGATGTCCAAGAAATCAAATAAATTTCCAATTGAAAGACCTCTTGTAAAGTATATTTCCAACTATGACATATCTAAGTGCATGCATTCATTGGTTCCTTGTTTTTTTATTGATAAGTGTGAAAAAACTATTTATTCTAATAAGTAATTAAACACATTCACATATATTTATAATTCTATGTACCAATTTATAGTGTCAATACCTATAGATAGTCTACATTATCAATCTTAGTGGTAGGTTATTCTAATCCCTTGATAGTTAATATAGCATTATCATCCCTAATATCAATGGGAACTAAGGAAATAAAAATATCCATAGAATCCACATGACTATCATTTTTTATATGAATTCTATTAATCTCAAACTCATCAACTAGGAGATCAAAATATATACCAAATCTTGATAAATAATTAATTAATATTTTTTAGTTTAATAGGTTTTCATTACTTGGTTAACCACAAGTTGATAATCACCATGATATTTAATATAATTAAACATTAATACACATGTAATATGAAGTCCTATAAATGATGCCTCATATTTTTTAATACTATCAGTACATGAATAATCCAATATATATGTTAATGTTATAGTCTTTCCCTAGAAGGTAATTAATAAAATTTTGACCCTTACAACAAAAACACATTTTGAACCATAAAATTACATTTTCCAATTGTTAAAATCATCAATGGAAATTACAAATTGGTCAACAAATATTTCATCTATAGGAATGTGGTCCATTAAAGGATCCTTAACTAATTAATCTACAAAAAAAAATGCCCTTTAATTATTTTTTGTAATTAAAAATTGCTTTTAAATTGAATTAGCACCATGATTCACTAGGATATTATTATTGATACATGTGGCTTAGGCATCATTTACTTCAAGAGATAAACCTTCATAATGATGTGTTTCATTGTTGAGCATATAATGTCTAAGTTTATTTGTTGCACACATAATAGCTCAACATATATTTTCCATCAAGTTGTAATTTTTTTGTAATCTAAAATATTTATTTTGATTTAATATATTGTTCATTTGTTTTCATCATCATGTTGTGCAATAAAATTACCTAACACATTAACAATGAAAGAAACATATAGTAATAATAAATCATATAGGATAAGCAACATCATAACTAGAGGGTTAGATAGATATTATTTGATTTCATCAAAATAAATTTAGCATTTTTTATTCATTTTAAACTTTGTATGTTTCCTTAATATCCAAGAATATGATTAGGTCCCATCATTTAGTTGACCAACAAATATTACGATATCTTGGATTTTTACTTATAAACTCCTTAGTTGCTCGAGGTTATTATGAGGAGGAAACTGCATAATTTATTATAATTTATTTGGATCCACGTTTATAACTTTTGTAGATATAATTAGACCCAAAAATTTGAACAATGTGACACCAAAGACACATTTCTTGAGGTTTAATCATACTTGGTATTTTTTTAATCTTTCAAATATTTTCTGCAAGACATGCACATGATTTTGTCTTTTCCTAGATTTTTCCAATATATCATTTACATAATCCTCTAAAATTTCATGTGTATAAATATGAAATATATGTTTAATATCCATTTGATAAATCTTTATTGCATTATTAAGTCCTACGAGCATGATCACATAGAAAAGTGTGTCCCAAAATTTTGTAAATTTAGTTCTTTTTCACTAGAGTTAATAATTATCTTATTATATCTATAAAACCTATCCATAAATGAAAATGTTTTCTTGCCCAACTTTAGAATCAATAGTCATATCAATAATGAGAAAATGGAAGTCATACATGGAGCTTGTTTTTTTTATACCTTTAATTTTTTTTTAATATCCTAATTCCCCTACTTTATTTATAATTAGGATAATGTTGGAAATTTTCTCAGAATGGTTGATAGATCTAATAAAACAAAAATCAAGCAATTTTTGAATTTCCTCTTTTACTAATAAATCCACTTCAAGATGCATTTTTACAATCTTTTGATTTACATGTTTGGCATCAATATTTAAAATTATATTATGCACCATGATAGATGTAAACACAATGAGAATATTCAAATAATGCCATGAAAAAAATATTGATATTATATTTACATTTTAGTATATACCATATGCTCTTTAAGAGTAAAGGAGGCACCCAACTTCATTATATTGAGTGTGTCACTAGTGTTACTGTTAGTATCAATTATGTTTTTATTCGATAAAACATGTGTCACTAGTGTCAATGTTAGTATCAATTGTGTTTTTATTCAATAAGTTTTATCGATCCTCCACATAAAGTGCAGTAGATAAAGTATCCAAACTATTCAAGGTAATCTTCACATCACTATGTAAAGGTTCACTTTCCCAAAAATAATCATGCACACACAATGTAAAAGGAGATATATTTTTATGCCAATATATAGGCAACTCTACATTAATCATCATGATATCTCATGTGATGCGGTAAGATAAATTAGTTTTGGATATATGAATTTTAATTCAATTTTTTTTTGGTTTCATGAGATATCTTAAACACTTGATCTCAAATATTTTAAATATTTTACATATCTTAAGAGTGATTTTTTGTGGATTTCTAGAATTGACTATGAATAAGATATGGTTATTCCTTGATTAAAAAATTATGATTTTGAACTCCTAAATATACACTATCCCTAGAAAAAAGTATTCTTTGAATACAATACTCTTATTTTCATTTTTATTTTATATTATTATATCTAACTTCTTATGTATATTTATGAGTAATTAGAAGAATAGGCTCTATTATACATTGTTCATGTTTCCCTAAGCTCTATACACACTTTATTCCAAATTCATATTTTTATAAAGAAATTTGAACAAAACTAGGGGATTTTATTTGTTTATTTATGTAACAATAATCATCTATAATAGATCCTCTACCCTTAACATCAATTGCTTGTTGTTTAATAACTAGTAATTTTTGATTTGGTCTTTCATACTCTTGAAGGGTTATATAAAGGGTTCAAAAATAAAACACTCATATATATATATATATATATATATTCCCTAAATATTATTGGTGTAAAATTAAACTCAAATACCTTGTCATATATGCTATCAACATGGTAATCATTCTCCTTATTATCTTTCTATATATTACTAAATTCACCAAATTCAAATGTTACCATTTATTCCATAACCTGTTGAGGAGCCACTATAGTTTTTTTACATTATTCAAGTTAGGAACAATAGTATCTTGAAGTTCAATCATATTACATAATGTGAGTGGCATATCATATACGTGATATGTAAAAATAATTACGTAATGGATGATTCATACATCTATGTATAGTGGATGGGATAACTCCCATGTCATGTATCCAAGGTCTCCCAAGAAAAATATAATAACTCACATCATTAGGTATAACTTGGCATTATATAGCTATAATTTTTGGTCCAAATGATATATTCAATTTAATTTTTCTATAATATTATTTCTTGTTTGATTGTAATAACCCTAAATAATATTACTTGAATTAGTGAGCACTTGTATTCTAATGCTTCGTTACAAGACAAAGGTCTCACTATAAATGTCCACAAGAACACATTTAATTATTAAGTTTTTTTTATTTTAACTTTAATTTGTAATGGTAAATGTTGACCAATAATATATTTTTAAGCAACTCATTGTTCTCTAAGTAATAACATTCTCACTATCTTTCAAATATTTGACAAAAAAACAAAATAAATATGGTTGAGCATCACTTGGAAATGATGTGTCCTCTAATGTTTTTAAAGGATATACATCTATGCATTATATTTGATAAGCATAGAAACATAATTTTTGGATTTTATTAGTTGTTTTCTATGGTATTAGAGTGTGTATGTGTTTTTGGATAATTAGTTCTAATTATGTTCTTATTGGCATGTTTTGATTACATTATGGGCCATGTTTGCAACTCATTTTTTTTATTCATATTAGGCTAATGATAATATCACCATTCAATTTAGAATTATTGAAAACCAACAAAATGATTTTTTTTTTCCTTGGTATAACCCAAGATGCTCCTAACATGTCAAAAACATGATTTTAAGGTTTTTTGGTATCCCTAATGAAGAACATACAACTACACTCTTGATTTGACTAGGATCATACCACTAGTGGGTCCCTTGACCCCTTGTCTATATTTTTGGTAAATTGTGCCCTATTTTTAGCTTTCTCACCTTTTTTTTGAATAATTATTTTTCCTTTATAAAATAATTCACAAGATAATACACATAAATTAGAGTTGATAAGACATTTATTGAAGTGTAGAATTAATGAACTGCACTGTTAGAGCAACACCCCTCTAAAAAAATCAAAATTAAAGGATTAGTGGAAAAACATATGCATTGTAATAGTTTCTTGTATATCATTGATAAGGATAAATATAATGGTCAACATCTTTGAATTGCACTAGATTACTTGTTGGACCATATTGAATTCAAATTACCAACTTACCAAAGAACAAGGGTCTAACTAGAGCATGTCCCTCATAACTACTTCCATTTTCTATGTTATTTCAAGGTGATTTAAGATTAACATGATTATTAGAAGAGAAATATTTATAGAAGATTTATAGTGAATTATGATAGTATGAGGAATATTCTTGAAGAGCAGGAGTAGAGGAAGGTATTCATCAATTGTATTTTATATAAAATATAGTTTGACCTAGAGCATACTATATTAGACTAGGAGCATACTCAATCTTATCAAAATAATTTTCTCTCTTCAAGATCATACCAATATGGACCTATTTTGTACCTAATTTTATTTTTAAAAGTACACAAATTTGGTATAATTTAGTATGTATCTATAAACCCTATATTTATCACTTTATAGCATTTCATTACATTTTATTAGTGCAATTAACTCTTTTTATGCTAATATGTTGTATTATATTAATATCTGAATTGAACACTCATTTACATGTTATGTTGTATCGTTGTCTTAAATTCACTTTAACATAATTAAATTTTTGTGAACGTGTGCCCTCTTATACCTCGTAGGGTTATATTATGTACATATTACAGATTAGATTTTTTTTGTGAACAAGTTCCCTCCTATACCTCTGAAGGTTATATTTTATCTATATTTCATATTATATCTAATTTTGTTAGGGTTTATAAACCCTTGTTTTACTATGTCATCCTATTAGGGTTACCCTTTTATTGTGCCTAGTGTTATACACATTGCCTTGTATGATACCTTACCTTATAGGGTTACTTATTATTGTGTTTTTTATTAATCTTTTTTTAGGCTTGAATTTATTCAATGTTACATCATTAGCCCTAGTACTTTGTGCATTGTTATAAAACCTAGTTTTCATGGTATTTATGTTTTTATATTATGCCACTTAATGAGATTAGATTTAAGATTCCTATTATATGAAGTAATAAATTTAATTTTAAATATACTAAATTTATTAAAATTACTTTACTTAATAATGATGCTCATTTAAAAAATAAAATGGTGAATATCAATGATGTTAATGCTTCTTATTTGATACATGTGTGAATGTGTTGGAAAAAAATATGTTGTTATTGTTTTTGTTTATTTATTAACTTTCCCAATGAACAGTAGCATAATTTTACAACATTAGGTAAATCACCATGGCAAGGGTGATTTAAATCTACATTTGAGAGAGGTAGATCCCTCATTGGATATGGGGGATTTTGGTATTTTTTAGTACTTTTAATTGGAAAATATAAAAAGGAAACAAAAAAGTAAAATGGATAAATATGAAAACAAAAGTAGATAGAAGAATATGAAGGAAAAGGTGAGAAATCCATGATATAATAAACATAGAGTAATGTTTAACAAGCTTGAATTTAGATAAAATGAATGGAAAATTATTCTTCTCACATGAAAATGAAAATAGGAGCAATAGATATAATGGAAACAAAATATTTCCCTAGAAGCATGAAGTATCTTAAAAAAATAGATTGGATGTACTTGGTAAAAATCATATCCATAGGTGTTTTAACACGAATTTTTTAAACACCATGAATTTCACACAACCATGTAAAGTATACAATTTAAAGGTTTATTTATCTATGAATAGAAATGAAAATTATATAAACAAAGAACACAAAAACCCACAAATCTAGAGAATGATCTCACCTATTTGCTTATATTCTATTCATATCTCTATAAAAGTACACATAGCAAGACAAATATTATAGCCATCCCTTCTCTGAGAGCTGGAACAAAAAGCCTTTAATAACTCAAAATTATATTTTTATTACATATGTTTCACACATAAAAGAATTTGGACAAACATATTTTTAACTAACTCAACCTAGAGTTTCTTTTTCTCTAATGAGAGTTTGCCCATATTTTCTTTTATTATCTAGAAATTTTAAAAAAATTGAATGCAATTGTGATTTTTTCACTCAATAATGCTAATTAATCATAAAAATTAATTAATCGAACATATGTTATTGCTCTAAATGTTCATATCTTGATTTTAACTTCAATTAAATAGATATTAAATCCATTTGATGCTCTTTCAAATATATGTCAAAACCACTTGATTATATTTTAACTAAATGAAAATTAATTGATTTTAAAATAACTAATATTATTAAGTCATTTAATTATAATTTTAGGCTCTAAATTTACATCATGCAAATTTACATGTAGCCTTGTTCTATCCATTGGGTTTTTGAAGACAAAATTTCATTACAATAACTAGCACTTATTGTAGGACTACATTCCCTATGGGATTGTAGGAAAATACCATAACTCTATTCTTGAAACACCATGCCTTGTTCATTATTACTTTCTTTCTATTTTATTACCACCCTTAGCTGCAACCGTAAAAACTTGTTTTTTAAACTGGGCATGAAGAGAAATGCATTAAGTCTCCACAAGAACAAATTTCCCATAGAATATGCATTTTTCAAAAAAAACTCATTGGGATATCATTCAGTAGAGATCCCATTTGTAAGGGTGTTTAGAAATTTGGAAGCATGGAGTACACATGAAATTTGTTTTAAAAAATGCCTCAATGAACTAACTTGGAACAACCTAAGATAATTAATTTTCAAAAATGGATTTTAGTAACCAGTGATCAATAATTTGATAGTATCACCAACAAATCCATCAACATAAGTTTGGTACTATTGATATAACCCATAAAAAAAACTAGGTAATCATTATCCAACATAAAATTATTTCAATGACCTCAATTGGTTTTGTTTTGCCTCTAGATTTATTCCTCTCAAAAAAGAATACATTTTCATTTGCATGAAATTGATAGAGATCTCAATATCTAGAAAGGTATGGCTTAATAATTGTCACTTCCCTATGGAAACCATAGCAAACAAGAATAAAATGTGTCATTCAATGTGATGAGTCTTAATAGGAGGACCTTATCCATGGTAATACATTCTAACATCTAGGTCATAAATATGACACTTTTCACTTAGCCCCATTTGATTTAGAAGAAGGGGAATTATCTCTAGTCTCTATTGGATACTCAATGGAGACTATCTTCCATTTAGACATCTGAAAACACCTTCTAAACTTTTAACTATAATTCCACACCAAAACATCAAAATTGGGTGTTTGGGTTGATACTTACAAAATTTTGATTTATTGTAGTTATAAAGCTAAGATAAGAAGTTATACAGTCTCATATTTAGCAGACCAGACATTGTCCAATCCACTACTTGTGTGATCTTTTGTAACATATAGTGCAATATGTGATTCTAAAGAGTGAAAATTTAATGTTTTCCATGTTTTATTTCATATAGGCACTCTCAATTTTCAATCTAGTAGAGTCCATGGTATCATTTGATTGGTTTTCTATGGAGTTGATGCCATCTCTATCAATATGATTAATAGAATTGATCCTAAGGATGTCTATGATCTTCAAAAACTAGATAACATATACCTGAAAGGGATGTTTTATGCAATGAAGCTATGTTTCAATAAATGAGAAATGAAGAAACGTGACCAAAATTAAAACATGATGAAAAATGAGATTGGGCGAGGTGTGCATAAGAAATAAATTTTGATATATATAATGTTTATTTATAAAATAATTAAAATTAAACTATAAACATAACTAAAACATTTAAATTTTCAATAAAAATAAGTCTACATGCAATGAAATTTTAAAAAAGTATTTTTGAAGCACTGTTAATTTTTAGCATGTTGTTTTTCTTATCATGCAAATTAGCAGACTCAAGATTGAATCAAAACAAGTATAAATATTCTTAGATTTAAATTTTATTTTTCTCACTCTTTGCATGGATATTCAAGGACTCTTAACATAACAAGATTTTTTAAATTAATTTGAATTTTAATAAGATTTTTGTGCTATGTTAATACTGGAATGCATCAACAAGTTCGTCATTTCATGCTAATCTTAAGCTACAAAATGCATAAAAGTAATACTTGAGAATTCTTGGTAGTGCAAACAACACTTTCACTTAATTTTTCCATGTCTCATTTTATGTTGAAGTGGTGGACTTGAGTACCTCCAAACATATTACCTTTCTTAACTTGTATTATCCATTTGCTCTTAATGGATAATGGGAAAAATATGCTTATGAACTTATAAAACCACACTTTCATTTAAGTTTTTCCATATCTTCCATTGTGGTACAATGTTTTTGACTGTGTAACATGTGAAATTACGTCCTAACATTCATATGATGGGTAACATACCACTCATGACATTGTACCCATCACATGCTTGTTTTAACCTGTTATAATGTGAAACACAAATGCAACATTGTGTTTCTTCTAATAGGGCTATAAATATATTACAAGATCATAATAATGGTATTTTTATATGAATAGATTATATAGTGGGATGTAGTTTCTTTAACTATGATTTGATGGGTATCCATCCCCAATTCTAAAAGCTCCCATTTTAGCACAAGATAGGAAGATGCTACAAATTATTGTAACATTTGGTCTTACACCTTGTATAGGAATTATCTTAAATAACTTAAAAGATTAATAAATCTATCCATTCCACTTTTAATTTGTGTTTCATCCATCTCAGTCCATGACACCACATATATCTTAGGAATTTTTTTAAACATTTTATTGCCTCATCAACTTGCCTATTCTAACTGCATCTCTTCCTTCAAGAAGCTAGTTCATTGAATCATCAACATTTTTTACCTTACAAGAAACCTTTGAATAATTAAATTTGGATTTTCCATTGGATTTAATAATTTATTTATATTTAGTGTGTAACAATGCTTATATGTCTTGGGGTTTGGCCTACATGAACTGAGAAAATAAACCCCATTTATTCCATTTTTTATCAATGGAAAATGTTATATATTCATAAAATATAGAAATTTTGCTTTAAACACAATGAATATGAATTGATTTTGTACTATATTTTGAGCTAGAGGACAATGTGGATTCATTTCCATAATTCAGATCGCCACCAAACTTAAAAATTTAGTTTGTTTCATTTTATGATCTACTAATGACAGATTTGGAAGCTCATGATAGGCTGAGGAAAGTGGTAATAAGTCAAAGGCATGAATTGGAAGGCCTATATCTTCATTGATTTCCTACAACAACCATATTTGAAAAAAATATCTTGGTGGATTCCAAACATGCTAAGACATATTGCACAACCACAATCAACAATTGCTTTTAGAGTTATCTTGATCATAGAACAATTATCTTATGATACCTTGAAAAAAAATAGAATCTTCTTTAAGATCATTTTTTTTTATAAAACTATGTAGAGGGAGAGAGTTAATCAAATCACTTGGCAACTTTCTTCAATTAGGACTAACTCTTTGTAACCCTTCCAAAGGACAAATTCAATTGGTTTGATAAATGATTAGGGGTTATAGTCAAACAAAGACCTTTTATAGATACCCATTATCCTCTTTTGACTCTCCATAAAGTTTCACACTCAAAATATTAATGGAATTACACCAACTCACAACAGTCTCTTCACAATTAGGTATCTTTCTTGTAGCCCTCTTAAGGCACTTTTCTAGGTAGTTTGACAAATACATAGAGGCTGAAGACAAAAAATGTATTTTTAGATAACCATTAAGGAATTTTAACTCCTTATAAATTTTTATAATCCAATTATTTAGTTAGATACACTTATTCAACTTGACCTTCCCCCAATTAGGCCTTAATTAGGTCTCTTTGTCTTCAAAACTGAGTTATGACTCCAAAAATCCTCACACATGCCAAGACTCCAATAAAGTGTTTGATTCACTTTTAGGAAATTATATTCAATCTCCAGGTCCAATTTTAAGGTCTCAAATAATGTATAGCTACTCAAACCAAGAAATGGTCAAAAACCCTAAGCAAGGTTTCTACATAGACTGAGAGGTGATTGTTTGAATATTTTAAGATCAAAAAGATGTTTCAAGATATAAAAACTCTTGGAAATGATATTTTACAACCAAATACACATTTTTAAAATGGAATAACACACATTTTAATGATAAATATACTAAGAAATCTCAATTTCTCACTTGACTTTAACTCATAAAAATAAAATTTTGACTGTATGCTATCAAATGAAAGTTTGAATGAGATTTTGGACCTAAGGTTATAATAATTAAATATAGATTAAATTAAACTTATAAAAAATGACCAATATATTTTCAATCACTAAAGTTCATGAAATGAGCTAAAGAATTATCTTAGTTTACTAAGTCCTTGACTGTGTCAAAATAATATTGTCCTTAAGCCTAAGTTCTTATCTGTTTCACCTGTATATAAATGTTAATTCCTTAAATATAGAAATAAATAATAAATTTAAATTAAAATACACTTATAAATATTAAAAATTCAATAGGGTGGGGGCCCTAGCTTGGTTGGCTAAGTATTTCCACTGCGGCTCTATTGGTCTCAAGTTCTAGTCTCCCCCTACCCCATGGTACCGGTATTAGGCATGTCTAGCCAGTGCCGCCAGTCACATTAAAAATTTTACCAGGATTTTTATAAAAAAAATCAAAATTCAATATTATTTCATTCCAAGAGCTATTTTCATGCATTTACATTCATATTCTTCACAAGCATGCACAAAATTCTTGACAATCAATCTTCTTTTTAAAATTTGAACTTTATTTATTGTTTAATGGAGTTAAAAACATTATTAATACATTGAATAATTACCCATTCAATATATTTCAAGCATTATATGTTCCTATAAAATCTCTAACTACTTCTTCTTTGCCTCCAACATAGGCTTATGTATGAATAAGATGCATTTTTTAACATTGCACGTAATTTAAACATAACATATAAGACCATAAAGGTGGAAAAACACTAAAATACATCCTAATACCATTAAGAAACATAAACACACCAAAATCAAACATTTTAACCTACCAATATTATGCTAAAAACCTCAAAACTATAGAAAGACATTCAAAATTTTGAATTTGGCATTTTGGCAGGAAAATGCCAAGAAGGCTCAAATTCAAAATTTAAGAACAACTAAGACCTAAAAATGACTCCTAAATGATATTATAGACTAATAATATTATAATAAGACACAAAAATAATGAAACAAAACAAAATTGATCAAATGGAGTGATGCTCCTGCATCATACTCCCTATGAACAAGAAATTGACTTATGAACTCCTATTCATGAGGTCTTCAAGAGTACCTCCATGTTTGATGATATATGTCATTTTAATCCAAGTGGAATAATATAAAAGGTGATGTTTCCACTTCACTATGCACTACTATTAATATTATCCACTTGTTTTCTTTACAACATTCTTGTCCAATATAAGCTCAAGTTCTTGCTTTGTTTGTGGCAACTAATTTGCCCACTCTTGGACTATTGTGTCTTAAATTCCATTTGGTTTATATTTAATATCTCATTCCTTATATGGATATAATTCAAAAACATTTAATATAGTAAGTATCCCCATGCCACTAGGAAACTCTATCTCATAAGCATTGTTAGATAACTTCCTTATGACCTTTCATGGGCCAATCTTCTTCATCTTTAATTTTTTGTACTCACCTATTGGAAATATTTTCTTCCTCAAGTGATCCAATACCATGTATCCAATATATAAATTTACCTCTATTGTCTTCAAATCAGTATGTTGTTTGTACTTGTCCACACTTATCTCTAACTATATCTTCACTTGCTCATGCACCTCTTTCATGGCAATGGCAAACTCCTCTCCTTCAACACTTTTTTCCTCCATTTTGCCTAAGTCTCTCAACTCAATGACTCCCCATGGGTGCATACCATACACCACTTGAAATGTAATCTTTATAATTATCCTATTTCTTAAGTCATTTTAAGTAAACTCTATTTGAGGCAATACCAAGTCCCATTATTTAGGACTGCCCTTTATCAAACATCTTAACAAGTTACCCAAAATTTTATTGACAACCTTATTTTGGCCATCTATTTGAGTGTAGTAAGCTGAGTTGAAGTTCAAATTAGTTATTAAATTCTTACACAAGGTTTTCCAAAAGTGTCCTACAAACTTGGTATCTATATTTTATATAATGCTCAATGGTATACCATGTAGTATAACCACCTCCTTGAAGAACAAATTGGCCACATGAGTAGCATCATTAGTTTTCTTGCAAGGTATGAAATGGGCCATATTGGAAAATATATCCACAAAAATAAATATATAATAATGATCTATTTGAGTTCTTGGCAACCCCATGAAAAAATCCATGCTAATGGATTCTCAAGGCCTATTTTATATTGGTAAGGGTTGGTATAGACCTGCATTAGTATTCTTCCCCTTTACATATTGACAAACTTTGCATCTTTCAAAAAAATTCTCACATTTATTTGCATTTTAGGTCAATAGTAGTGATTACTACACTGAGTTAAGGTCTTATCAAGACCAAAGTGACCATCCAAATTCCATAATGTTTATCCTTGATCAAGTTATCTCTCGTTGAACTCCTTCACACACATAGTTGAACTCCTTTAAACAAAAAACTATATTGAATCATATACTCCATTCAAGGCTCATTTTTTTCTTATAGTAGGCTACTTTCAAGCTTCATATGCATCCTGAAGATATAAATTAGTTTCATATAACTCTGTAAGTGACTCTATTCCTCCACTCTCAAGATTAATTTCACTAACAAGTAAAGTTATCCTACTTAGAGCATTTGTTACTTTATTTTTTTTACTTTATTATGCTTGATGACAAATACGAATTTTTGAAAGTACTCCACCCACTTCATGTGCCTTTGATTGATCTTGGGTTGGCTAGTTATAAACTGAAGAGCATGGTTGTCTGTGAATATAAAAAACTCTTTTGGAATTAAGTAGTGTCTCCACTTCCTTAAGGCTTAAACCATGGCATAAAACTCAAGATCATAAGCTAAATATTATTTCTTTGCCTTATTTAACTTCTAACTAAATTAAGCTATAGGCCTACACTATTTACTTAATACATATCTAATATCAACTCCACTTACATCACACTCAACTTGAAATACCTTGTTAAAATTAGAAAGTGACAACATTAGTTGTTCTATTACTCTTTTCTTCAAAAAAAAAATATCTCATCTATATCAGTGCATACAAACTTATTTTTATCTCCTCTAATATTATTAATAATGGTTTCACAAATTCCACTAGATTTTTTGATAAATTTCCTATAGAATCTAGCTAAGCCATGAAAGCTTCTTACTTCATAGGTTGTCCTTAGAGTTGGTCCCTCAATGATGGCCTTCACCTTGTATTTATCCATCTTCAACAAACCTAAAGAGATTAAAAAACCAAGGAAAACAAGCTTTATATTCATGAACAAACATTTATTGAGGCTAATCAATAGCCTCTCCTCATGCAACCTTTGCATAACCATTCTCAAATGTTGAATATGTTCCTCTTTACTAGAGCTGTAAATCAAGAGGTCATCTAGGTATACAATCATAAACTTACCAATGAATAGATTCAAGACCTCATTCATGAGTCTCATAAATGTGTTTGGGGCATTATTAAGACCAAATACATGACACACCATTCATACAACTCCTCATTTATCTTAAATGTAGTCTTCCATTCATCTCCTTTTCTTATTCTTATTTTGTGATAACCAATCTTAATATCTATCTCAGAAAATTAGTTAGAACCACTCAAACAATCCATCAAGTCCTAAATTCTTGGATGGAGAAATATGTACCTTATGGTTATCTTATTTATTACTATTGAATCTATACACATCCTCTAATATCCTTCTTTCTTTGGAACTAGTATAATTGGTATTGCACATGGACTGAGGATTTCTTTGATCAATCCCTTATTTAATAGGTCTTGTATTTTATTATTGATTTTTTCATTCTCTTATGGAGTCATCTTGTATGTAGCATTATTAGGTAAACTATCACTTGGTATAAAATAAATGTGATGACTAATGCTCCTAATAGGTGGTAGCTCATTGGGTAGTTCATCTACCACTATATTATCATACTCATTCAACATATATTGCACCTATTGAGGTGATTCATTCATTTTAGTGGTTGTTATAATATTCTTTAGTTTGATCACAACTTCAAATCCTAATTATTATTCCTTCATATTGTATAATAACTCTTTTTCACTTACCATCATGACACTTGCATTGGTCCTTTGTCAATGGTATTCTTCTTTCCAAGGCATATGCATTCTTTCTACCATCATGTGTACTTTTCCTATCATATTTCCAGGGCCTCCCTAGAAGCACATGGCATACATCCATTGGTATTATGTCACATACTACCTTATCCTTGTATCCTCTAATATGAAAGTCTACCCAACATTTCTCATTTACAAGAACTTGTTGCCACTTTTGTATCCATGAGACCTTTTAGGGATTTGGGTGTGGTGTCCTTTTCAAGCCAAGATTTTCTACCATCTCAATTTCCACTAGATTATCTGTGCTACTAGAATCAATGGATAACTTGTAGTACTTACCTTGAAATTTACATGTTATCTTGAATAGATTCTTCCTTTGGGCATGATACTTCTCCTTAGGTGGTTTGATAATCACTCTTATCATCAACAAAGATTCACCCACTTTTTATTCCTCAACATGAGATAGAGAATCCACACTCTCTTCATATGATTGAACTATTTGATTTCTATTTTTAGTTCTTGATCCAATAGCTTGAGAATTCTCTATACATTCTCAAAACCTATGATCAACAAAGTTATTTCATTTAAAACACTTACCAATTAATCCACTTAAGCCTCTACCTCACTATGTGTATCTTCCTCTGAAGTATAGTATCCTTCCTCTAAATGTACCTCTTGAATTGGATGCATGTTCTTGAGATGTACTAGGTTTTGAATGAGTTCTTTGTGAATTGATTCTTCCTCCTTGCTGACCTTCACCTTTATATTTCTACCTCTATCCTTATTTTTTGTGTTTGTCTTCTATTCAACTTGTCTTCAACTTTCAAAGCATATTGGTAACGCTCTTCAAGTTTTCTTGGACTTACCAAACTAAATTCATATGTAAGGTTGTATCTTAAGCTATTGTGATACCTATCTATTTTATCCACATCTTCTTACACATGACCTGATCTGATGGTCAAATTTTAAAATTCTTTGGTATATTCCTTAACACCCATCTTCTCTTACTTCAAATCATGCAACTTCTTGAACAAGTTAGTGTGATAATCACTAGGCAATAATTTTGAATTCAATTGAGCTGCCATCCTATCCCAAGATTTTATCTTGGACTTACCTTTATTTATCCTCTCATCTTACACATAGTCCCACCAAAGGGATGCATGTCCTTTTAGCTTGGTGCAAGCAAACTTCACCTTATTCTCATTTGGTACACTCTCATAGTCAAAATACTTATCTATTTCTATATTTTAATAAATAATATCTTATCCATCAAGGATTATTTCATATTTTTAAAGTTATATTTTGGCTTTAGACCCAAAACCCATGACTATCAATTCCTTCTCTTTCTCTACTTCTTCTTCCTCTTCTAGTGCCTATGGTTCTTCCCTATCACTAACATCCCCTGTTACCACTCCTCTTATTTGATTTAAATCTATTACTATAAAAATTACATCAAATATAAATCTTAGGTTTATTAACTCCTCCAATATTGCATCTCCCATTTTGATACCTTCTCTTCCACTCCTCTTGGGTTCCCCCTAGGTGACATTCTAGCTTCTTCACTACAACTGAACAATAAATTAGAAATTCACTCTTATCATCAAAAAATTTCAACCCTATTTAAGCCTATTTAAATTAACCAATGTAATTTTATACCAATATGATGTAGAGGGAGAGAGATAATCAAATCACTTGGTAACTTTTTTCAATTAGGACTAACTCATTGTAGCCCTTCAAAAAGATAAATCTAGTTGGTTTGAGAAATGCACTAGGATTATCATCAAATAAAAACATATGATAGTTACCCATTATCCTCTTTTGACTCTCCATAAATTTTCACACTCAAAATATTAAGGTAAATACACCAACTCACAATTGTCTCTTCACAATTAGGTCTCTTTCTTATAGCCCTCCTAAGGCACTTTTCTAGGTGGTTTGACAAGTACACAGAGGTTAAATATAAAATATGATAATTTTAGATACCCATTAAGGTATTTAAACTCCATAAAATGTTTTATAATCCAAATATTTAAGTAGATACACTTATTCAACTCAACCTTCCTCTAATTAGGCCTCAATTAGGTCTCTTTCTCTTCAAAACTGAGTTATGACTCCAAAACTCCTCAAATGTGCCAATACTAAAATAAAGTGTTTTATTAATTTTTAGGACATTATAATAAATCTCTAGGTCAAATTTTCAAGTCTTAAATAATGTATAGCTACCCAAACGAAGAAATGGTCAAAAACTTTTAGTTAGGTTTTTATACATGATGAGAGGTGATTGTTTGAAGATTTTAAGATAAAAAGGATGTTTCAAGGTCTAAAAAATATTTTAAGTGTTACATTACATCAAAATACACATTTAAAAAAATTAATAATGCACACTTCAATGATAAATAGACTCAAAACTCTCAATTTCTCACTTGACTATAACTCAAAAAACTAAATTTTAGATTGTATGTTATCAAAATTAAGTTTTAATGAGAGTTTGGACTTATCTAGGGATATAATAATGTAATAAAAATTCCATTAAACTTATAAAAAAATTACCAATATATTTTCAATCACTAAAGTTCATGAAATGAGTTAAACAATTACCTTACTTCATTAAACAATTACCTTACTTCACTAAGCCCTTGACTGTGTCAACACAATATTACCCTTAAGCCTAAGTTCTTCTCTGTTTCACCTATAGATGAATGTTAATTCCTAAAATATATAAATAAATAATAAATTAAAATTAAAATACACTTATAAATATTCAACATTCAATACTAATCCCTTCGGAGGGTTGTTCTCATGCATTTATATTCATATTCTTCACAAGCATGCACATAATTCTTGATAGTCAATCTTCTTTTTACAATGTGAACCTTATTTATTATTTATTTTAGTTCAAAAAATTATTCATAAATTCAATAATAATCATTTTATCCATTTAATTCATTATATATTCCTATAAAATATCTAACTACTTCTTGTTTGCCTCAAGCATAGGCTTATGTATGAATAAGATGCATTCTTGAACGTTGCAAGTAATTTGAACATAACATATAAGACCAAAAAGGTGAAAAAACACTAAAATACATCCTAATACCTTTAATAAACATTAAAAGATAAAAAAATAAAAATAAAAAAAATAAAACATTTTAACCTACCAATATTATGTTAAAGACCTCAAAACTATAGAAAGACATTCAAAAATTTGAATTTGGCATTTTGGCAGGAAAATGCCTAGATGGCTCAAATTTAAATTTTAAGATTAGATAATACCTATAAATGACTCCTACATGATCTTAGAGACTAATAAGACCCTAATAAGACTCAAAAATAATGAAAACAAACCAAAATTAAACAAATGAAGTGATGCTCCTGCATTAAAAAATCTTCATCCTCATATCTCCACTTGGTCTTATCTGATGCTAGAATTTCCCTCCATTTTTGAAAACATTGAGATGAAAATAATAGATTTTAAATATTTATATTTCAATAAGTGAGATTAATTATGTGGATTATCTAATAATGTGTTATGCTTAAGATCACATTGATGCTAGAGAGCTACCAAATGGGGACAATTTATTTCACCAAAAAACTTTTTTTAAGCGCAATGAGAAGATCCCATATTTGATAATTTAACTATAGTTCTTTTCTTTGAGTAATTTTTAAAAAAATTTAACAACATAAATGATAATTTATATATTTTGTCTATAAAAATTATAAGAAATATAGTGGTCAAATGCATAAATAGGAATTAGTGTCTTACATTATGATGTTGCAACAATAAATTCAATTTCTCTCTCAAGGGTATTAAAATCCAATTCATACAGTTACTTCACATGATATATTAAGAAACCCTTTGAATTATTACTATTTAATTGCCTACGCTTTTCTTATGGTTTTTTGATTCCCAAGTTTGAATTATTCAATACTATTGGTGATCATTCCCACCACATGAAATTTGTCGATGTTACATGTCTAGACTTTACACATGATGATAAATTGTTAATGAAAACATACCCTATAATACTTAAGGACTATAATATTAATTTATTTTACATTTTTCCATCTAGATACATACATTATTTCAATTCTTTGGACAATGATTTCTTATCTCACTTTTATATCTATTAGCATGTATTTCATGTTTTCAAAAACTTCCCAACTTAAACAAATGATTAAATAAGATTGTGTATAAACCTAAATATGGTATTGGACACTTGAAAACATAAAATTTGGAAAATTTTGACATATTTTGAATTTTTATATACATTCAAATCATTTTCACACTTTCCCCTATTTGTCTACCCACCTGTTGTCTTGGATAACCTAGTTTACCAATCCACATATTCATGATCACCCTAGTCTATGAAATAAAATTCCATAATCCTAAACAAACTATTTATATATCTTAATTCACCAATTTTTAACTCATAAGATAGTGTGAGAAATATTTGGGCAACTATTGCTTTTTTGTAGGTGTTTATCTCTGTTAGTAGTTTCCACTAAGTCAGCCTAGACACATTTCATGGATTGGTCATAGAGAAAAATATTAAATATGTAGTTAGAAATAAAAATCAATCATAAGTTTATAACCATCTATTATATTCATAAAAAAATTATAAATCAATTATCACTCTCTTGATACATTATGACAAAGGCATACACATCTAAAAACCTTTAAAATGAATAGCCATAGAGTTAAGTCTGACTATAAATTCAAGTCAAAGTTATATAGTTATTATTATCAAAATAAAAACATTGCATTTCATGATAGCATGATCTCAATCATTCACACACACACATACTCTTAGGTGGGAGTACTATGTGTAGTTTGAGCCCTATTTATGGTATTGGAACATAGATGATGCTTAATCACTTAGTAGGGAGTGGTTGGGGATATCCAACCCAAATTTATAATCCATTTTTCACTTTTATCAAAAGTTTTATTAGGGTTTAAAAGGAAGGAAAACAATAAATATGATTGGGCATAATATCAATGGTGAGTTCACATAGAGGAGACATTTATAGGTATAGGTTTAATAGTCTCGGGTAGCACAAAATTACATAGTCAATTGGGAAAGTATAGATAAAGCTTGGATAATATTTTTCACTAAAAGGATATGAGATTCACTTTCACCATATACATAGGGTTTGAACTCATTCTACCTAAACTAAGTATCATACAGTATATATAAAGAATTTTTAGGGACTACGACATATACAATGAGCAACAAAAATAAAAAATAATCTAAGTGCATCTCTCCTCCATTACTTTGTCAATTCTAAATATAGTAATTGTGATATCAATCTCCTTGTTTACATTCAAATTTGTATGATTATTAAAATATTTTATAAGTATCTTAATATGCATAATTTTATAATATGTAGATCACATTAATCATAAAATAAGTAAAATAGTTAGTGAACCTGATAATTGATTGAGTGTAGCAAACCTTAGGTTTATTCTACCTTAAGATTTCATACTTTATTAGGGTTTTAGATTTATCCTCTATTAGTATTTCACTTTCATATCTAATTTCTTATTTACCCTTGTCATATGCAAAAATCTAATTTTTTCCTTAAGGTTTCATGTTTATTATCCTATTAGGGTTTTTCCCATCAAGGACATGACTTGTATTCATATATGTTTGGCTAATATATTATTAAAAAAAACTTTTTTTTTGAAACTTTTGGAGGTTTTTCTTAGTCACATTTATTTTATAAAAAACATAGTTTTCCCCATAATGGATTTTCCACAATTAATGTTTATCTAGTTTCACTAAAATTGGTCTAATGGGAAAAAGATAATGGATTTCATATATCTGTTGATATTTATCAAAATCCTCATTTTTTTCCCCAAAATTTATCACAAATTTCTTGGGGCATTCATTTATTTATTTGGACCTTGTCAAATTCATTTTTTACATGAATAAACCCTTAGGATTTCATTATTTTGGCATTGTGTGATTATAATAATAGATGTTAATATTGTATATTTTTTAATACAAGTTATGATTTTCATACTTTCATGTTTCTTTCATTATATATAAAATTTGTTTACAATTAATGCAATGAAATATGCTAAATATATATGTAATAAAACTAAGGATGATAATAGTAATAATCAATTATTATCTCTCCTTAGTGACACATACTACATGACTATTAAATTTAAGATGTTTCAAGCTATTACTCAATGAAAATGGGAATTTGTGACTCTTTTTATTCTTCCTCTCTCTATACCTAAAGGTATTGATAATTAACATCCCCCTCCTATTATTTCTCCATGGCTTATATTGGATATGGAGGTCCATGCTATCACAACATTAAGAGGTAGGGTACATAATCATATATATGGTTTTACATGAGTGTTGAATATAAAATGTCTATGATTTATGATTATAAATATAAATCTTCCCAACCCATGAGAAGTAGTGTAACTATTGTGGCCTTATACAATAACACTAAACCTTTGATTGAATCTATGCATAGTTCCACCATTTTTGCACATCAAATTATTACTAGGATGCATTCCATAGATAATTTACAAAACCAAGTTCAAATAATATCTCTAATGGTCAAGTCACTTGAATATAATATTTCAAATGCCCAAAATCCTAAGAATGCTAATGTAATTTACATCTTTAACTTCCCATTCAAAACCTATGTGTCTTAAAACATTTCATCTTCAACATGAGTTAAGAAAAAAAATCATCTATGGCTAATGAATCATGAAGTTGGCATAAGCTTAAAACTCACCAAGTCAAAATTTTATAAACATGATTTAAAACTAATTAGTTATACTACCTCCAACATGTCATGTGTAAATATCTAAATACTATTTTTATTATCATAGATTTCATGGGCATCCAATGAATAGATGGTGTCATTTTAAAATAAAATATAATATATAATTGATAGTGGTGACCTTATATAGGCTATATATATTAAATCACCACTCAACTTAAGTACACCTTCCAATATCGATAAAACCATTAAAATTGTGGTTCCATCTCCAAATGTTGAATTACTAAACAATATTTACGTAAAGAAGGTTTTCCTAAAAAAGAGGTGCCTAAGAATTAATTTCATAACCAATATGAACCAAAAAAGTCTAATTTTACAAAAATGGTTTCCAAATTTTAAACCAAAAATCCTTTATAAAAACCTCTGATTATTATTCCTCACATTATTTATAAACAATACACTAATTCCATGGTTGATAACTCCATTGAAATTATTGTATGTAGCATGGTTGTTCTCAAATATCTTGGATATGACATGGAACACATGAATAAGACTACTTTATCTGCACCATTCATAATGTAATATATTGAGTGTCTTATAGATCTTGGTCTCAAGTTGTGTTTTTCTATATTCCACATTGACACTACTTTGACCCAATATAATTTTATACTATGAAACTCAAGGATAATATTTATGGATACAACAATTAACAAGAACCATGATCAAATTAAATTTGAGTTCCAAGGAAATTCTATTTCCATTTTAGGAGATGGAACATCTCTAGTAATCATGATCTCATTACATTTAAGATACAAGTGAGGCTATTTCCATTTTAAAATATAGAACATCTCCAAATCAAGTAGAGCAAGTGGAAACCATTTCTTCAACTAGTGCTCAACATATGACTACAACTATGGAACATGATATTGATGATGATTAACCTATGGAAGAGTAAGGAAAATCCAATAATCCAATTTGAAAATATGGTGTGGTCAATTATGCATACCCTATTCTAGATAAATAATATGATATAAATTGGAGTAACATGTCTATATTACATGAAGAATATGGCATATACTTTATGATTATAGAACATATGATACAAGACCTATCTATGACTATCCAATTAAATGGATCATTGGTTATGTCAAACATAAAATATTATACATATTTTCTAATCATTTCTTACTTGATCACCTTCCCTAGATGTAATTCATTATTTTATCTATTCTTCTATCTTACTTACATTTGTACATATGATTTTGCATTGACCATTCTTCTAGACCTTGTATTTATTTTGGTTATTATATTTTCATTAGAACTTACCTTTTGATTTTTTTTCAATATTATGTTGATGTATCAATTACAATAGCCTAGTTTTTAGTGTATATTATTTGAGTCACATTACACCTTGATATAACATAATCCTTTTCCACCCCTATATATTGTTTATCTATGCCTCATTTTTTCATGGCATACATTGAAATTACATTATCACATTTATTTTATGCCTACACATCTCATGACATTTACATACACAATAATTCTTTCCCATTTGGTACATGCATCTTCCTACCTCCACATGCTCTTTTGAAACATGATTTTGTGATTCACATATATAGTGGGGGCATATTGTTTGCATTCACTTCCTTGAGATTACTTTTTTATTAAATTGGTGCACATTATGTTTTGACATATGTTATGTATTTTTTAGATTCTTTATATTCTTATATTTTTTAAACCTTGTCTCTTGGCCTTGTTTGATTAGATAGATATGTGATTAAATTAAAAAAAAACATTAAAAAAAAAACAAAAAACAAAAAAAACAATATATATATATATATATATATATATATATATATATATATTCAAAATATTTAAAAATTAAAAAAATAAAAAATATTCAAAAAATAACAAAACCATAAACTATTTCTGACATGCTTTTATAGTATACATGATTGATAAATTTTATTTGTCATGTACATGGTGAATTACATAATTACATATCCATTTTCTACACAAATATTTTTCATAGTATACATGAGTGGGATGGAGAACATACAAGTTACATATGATACATGGATATATAAATACACAACATTATTTATACCCATGGGTTACCTTTATACATTGGGGAACGCCTACACTAGGGGCATATTTGAACACTTATCAATTTATATATTTATATATTAGTCCATTTATCATAGTATATTATCACACATATTTATTTTACTTATACATTATAGAGTGTTATTTTATTTCCTACTTTGATATATTAGATGATGACATTAATTGATTATATGGACTAACATTGTTTGTTCTATGTGTGCTTAATGTTTATGATTATTAGATTATATGATCATTGATGTGTGTGATATTTTGTTATTATATGAGTGAATTTATTATTTATTGTCACTTCATGGGTAATTTGTGTCATATGTTGCATCATATGATTATTTAGTTCAATTCATGTCCATTTTATGTATGTGTTGGGATAGATTTGTGTCTTGAGTGCTTGTGTGCTTCATGGTTATGATATTGTGTTTATTTGTGTGGTTATATATATGATTTTTTTATCTTGGTGTCATGATTTATATCATGCATGTACTTTTTTACTTATTATTATGTGCCTAATTAATATATCTATTGGACATGACACTTTTATGCCCATTACCTTGGATTACATGATTAATACATACTCTAATAATCAAATTTATATACAATGACATATATTATAAATTTTATATACATACTTTACATGATTAAATTTTTATATATAATGCATAGTGTGTATAACTTTTTATTTTGAGATATTTAATCTTAGGCCTTATCTCTCATATCAAAAAGAAGGCGCATAGTGGGCTTATTGTAGAAATTCAGACCATGATATATATTTAGTTCATACTTTTGTTTAGATTATGTGATTCAAATTATAAATATTGAGGCATGTGTGGGTAATTATGCATGATAATGAAGAATAATTTATATCTTTTATGATAATCTAAGATAAACTATATGAGTCAAATTGAGCATATTTGTCAAATTAATCAGATTTATAAGATAGATTAGATTTATCATATTGGGTATATTTTTAATATTGATCACATCATTATGAAAAATATATTATGGAACTATATATCACTTTGAGGTATAAATGGATATGATTTGGGGCATGAATTTTGTTCATGCAAACAACTTTTTGTATATTTTGTGCATCAATGGGGATGATGGTACTATGTAAACACTTTAGATCTAAAATCAATATGCAACCATTGATTCAAATCTTAAATTTATATATGAACATATTATATGGTTACATATTGAAATATGAACCTATTTTTAAATTCCACCTTGACACATAAACCTATTTTAGGGTTCCACCTTTTCATAAAAACTTGGTTTAGGGTTCCACAAAAGAGTTATGATGATATTTAGAGTAGTGTGGTTGATGTTTCAGCATTGATTAACTTATATAGATTTTCCTTCTCCAATGGTGGTTTAGGAATTAACACTCCTCAAAAAATGTTTTTATCAATTTCATCTCCTTGGGGCATAATCACCCCTAGCATTCTCTAAATTAGTTCAAAAAGTGGTAGATTGGTTTACATACCCTCAGGGTTATTCATTTCTTGATTTTTCAATTTAAAATGATTAAATGATCTAGATTATTTTAGATTTTATATTATGAATAGGCATTGATATATACATGTTTCCTTATATATTTTTTCATGGATCACATGGTATATTTGGGGCATACCTCTCAACATCAAGTGAAATTAATCAAAGGTATCAAATTTCTTATTTTATCCTTTTAATGAAACATTTTAAAAACTAGACTAAAATGGGGCATTTTCAGACACTTAGATTTGGTATTAGACACCTAGAAACATCTATTTTGGTACACTTTGACATACTTAGACTTTGCATACACATTTGACTCTTATCCACACATTTCCTTATCCATCTACCCACTTATTTCCTTGGCTAACCTAATTTATCAATACACATATTCAACATTACCCTAATATATGTAAGAGCACCCTTGAATCCTACAAAAAATGTCTTTGTATCTCAAATCACTAATTTTCACTCCTAGGACACTATAAAAAATAATTAGATAGTTATAATTTTTTGTAGGTGTTTATCTCTATGGGTAGTGTCTAGGAATAATCAAAGAAGATATTTTTAAAATTTATAATTCTATATCAGGTCAACTTAGACACTTTTTATGGGTTGGTTATAGAAGGAAATATCAAAGAGTTAGCTATAAATATAAATCAATCCTAATATTATACCTATTTAGGGAAGTCTTAAAAAAAGTGAGTAATCAATTAGCATTCCCTTGAGATGTTATCACAAAGGCATATATATTTAAAAACCCCTCAAATGAATATTCATAGAGTCAAGTTTAAATACAAATGCAAGTTAAAGTTGCATGGTGTCAAGTGTCAAAATATAAACTTTACATTTCATTCTAGCATGATCACAATGGTGTGTGTGCACATGTACACACACCCATAGGTTGGAGAAATTTGTGTAGTTTGAGCCCTATTTAGTCTATTAGAATGTATAAAATGATCAATAAGTTAGTAGGAGTGGTTATTTTTTCCAACCCAAATTTTCATCCCCTTTTTCAAGGGTCATCTTATCTCAAAAGTGTGAATAAGGTTTCTAAGGAGAAGAAAAATAGAGATCAGTTCACAAGAATAAGAATGAATACACGTACATGACATATCTACAAGTGTAGGAATAATAGTCTAATGTAGGAAAAACCTATATAATTAAGTGGGATATTTTTAATGAGCCTAGATAGTATCTATCACCTCGAGGGTTTAAAATTTTCCAATTACATTTGCACGAGATTTGAGATATTATTAATTGATTTGAGTTGTCACATAACATATACAAAACATTTTCAAGGACAATGAAAATTATTATGAGAAAATTAGAAATCAGATAAGTGTATCTCTCCTCCATTGCTTTGTCAATTCTAACTATAACAAGTGAAATATCAATTTGCCCTTTTACATTCAAATTTATTTGATTGTTCCATATTTTATAGAATATAAATATTCATAGTTTTAACAAATTTAGATCACATTAATTATAAAATAAGTAAAACAAAATGTTAGTGAGTATATGCTTAGATTAAAAACCATGGTTACAAATATGACTCACCAATTACCTAATATATAATTATAAAATATATTATCTTAGAGTTTACTCTTATACATTAAATAATCACACTAATAGAAACTATGGAGTCAATATCTTAGAGGCCAATATTATAAAATATGGGGCCAATTCCATTACCTCTAGTTAACATGAATTCTAAGTAATTATACATATAAATCTATAGATAATGATAATAATTCCAACCTTATAATGATGTCAAAAATGTAGTAAATATGGTAAAACACTCAACTAACTTTCTATTCCTCTCTTAAAAATAGAATAAATACACTTTACAAACATAATTTAAAGTTACCAAATTATTATTAAACAATTATTTGAATGCAATATTCTCTCTTTACCACCTACATGAAATTTTGAATCATCAAAGACCTTGCCTAAGAACCATGAAACTAATGTATATTGTAATTATCATACAATCCCTAGCCATGCTAAAAACAAATGCATTAATTTGAAGCATAAGATCCAATAACTCATTGAAAATATTCAAATCCAAATACAAGATCACAAATATACTCTAAATGAATTAGTTTCATAACAAAATCAACACATGAAATTATTTATCAATCTTCTTTCAAATCTTGCCACTCGATACAAAAACCAAGATAATGAGAATGTGATAGCTCAAAAGAAACTATCATAAGCTTATAAAAATCTTACCATTGATGGATTAATCAGTGTGATTAATGATATTCATGAAGAGCCTCCTCAGATTATATTTTACCACCAAAAAGTTACAAAGGATGACTCTAACAATAGGCCACTCTTCATTCAACATTTCATATATATAGAAATGGGGTTGTGGTTGTAATGGTTCAAGTATAAACATGTACACAATGAAATTTGTTAATAATCTTGGGTATAATCATAAATATTTATACATTACAATAACAATTATATAATTATATAATGACATAACTAAGACAACACTCTAGCGTATTACCTTACCTATCATTATAGGTATTAAATTTATCTTAGTTTGGTTTAATGTATTACCAAATAATGGTCAATATGACATCTTTATCGGATGACCTTAGATTAATAAAATGAATGTAATCCTATCAAAATTGCATCAGTATTTGAAATGTATTCATGATAATAAAGGAAATTCCATCCAAAGAACTACTTATGATCCACTCTCACAAGTTCAACATGAGGTTTTACATAACGAGATGTAAAAGAAGATAATCATACAACCTCGAGAAAGTGTATGTAATTTAAAGTACCTACTCATACATGTACCAAGATAATATTAGCATAAAATTTTACACATATTCAAGATAAATTGCCTACAAAATATCCAATCATATAACATGCCATTCAAATACTAGAAAGTATAACTTTACAAAAAGATACCAAAGCTAAGATAATTACATATAATGATAATTATTATTATGAGGATTATTAAATATATGAGGATTATAATTATGATAATGTATTATAATTATTGAACTCATAGGTCCTAGAACATCCACATAATTAGCATCTATAAGTATACATAGTATGATCACTTTGATTCATTAGTTATCCTTACCTATTATTCCCATATGCCTAAATTGAACAATCTATTATGTACATACTTTCATTTTGTTTATTTATTGCTTCTATTTTCTTGTTTTTCCATGGTTTTAATTCATTTCTTATTTTATGTGGATTTTTGGAATTACCATTTATTCAACTTTATCTTCCTTTTAAATTGTTCCCCTTTGGTTTTTTCATTTCATCTAGTTTATTATAATTTTATCATCTATCTCATTTGAATTTTGAGTTTGTCTTATTTTTATATGCTTTAATGTTTTGGTTGTTAACTTCTATATATAATTCATCTCATGGTTTATATGCCATTTTTGTAGCCTCTACCCATAATTTCTTATGCTCAATAGAGATTTTTTGGAAAAAATTGTATCAAAGTTTTTGATGCTCAACATTTCAGATCATCTTCCTTGTTCCTTCGTCAAGAGAAAAAATGATAAGTGAAACAGTAGGACTAGGAAACTTTAAAGATGAAATAAATCACTATTACAAAGGGTTTCTAAAAATAAAAATAGCCATAACCAAGAAGTTTCTAAAAAACAAATAAAAAATCCATAATAAATAAAAGGAAACAAATATTAAGTTTGACCTAGTAAATCAAAACTGACACAAAAAATAAAATAAAACTTAAATCTAATAAAAAATGTGGAATTATTGTTTAATTTTTTAAATATAAATTCATTAGTATTCATATTATAGATTTAGTTAACAATTACATTATTATTATTATTTTTAATAACAAAATACAAACACTTCATAATATATTCACATAATATTATTATAAAATAAGAAAGAGGTAAAAACACAATAAAAGTGATACAAAAAATATGTCAATAAATAGCAAACAAATGGAGATAAGCAAAGATAATAATAACCCCATAAACGACATAAAAGGAGAGCTAAAGAAGAAGCCCTAACTCATGTAAACCAAAGGTTTCCAAGGATGACTAATTCTTATCCCCTCATTTCTATTTAAATTGTTAGGGTGTTTTAATATTTCAATCACCTCCTTAACTTACACTTATGGAAGTAATATTTTACAACAATGAATCTAGATTCCTCTATGTTGATAACATGGTTTATCTTGGAAGAGTGTTTGGGAAGAGATAATTTTTATTTTCTTTCAAGATGAATATACGTTACATGTTCCTTAATTCTAAATCGAATAAATCTTCTCATCTCTCCTATGTTAGGAACACCACATGAGCAGTTGAAAAATTAGACACCAATATGAAGGTTAGGTTCTATATGGTCTTTTAAAAATTCTAAACTCATACATAATTTATCAATGGGAAGGAAAGTGGAGTTAAAGTTCTTGACTTGACAATTTTAGCCAATTTGTTGGAAATACCTTCTACATACAAAAAATAAGATATAGGTTGTTCTACCAAGTAATAGTTACCTTTGGTTATATTGGTATTCTATTTTACTTTCATGATATCTTTGGCTATCTATTTTCCTAAGTACCCATTCAACTTAAAAACCCTTTTTAGGTGCTTAATTTCATGATCAATGTTATCATTATCACAAATTTTGAATGCCCTAATAATCAAAGTTTTGAGAACCCCTGCTTTCTAATCAAGATGATGATGGGAGGAGGCACGAAGGTATAAGTCTGTATGAGTGCCTTTTTTTTAGACCTTTCTAGCTAAGGTGCCATCCTCTTTTCTATAAATGGGGATATCTAAGAAAGGAAGTTTACCCTCTATTTCAATTTCTTTGGTGAATTTTATACTAGGTAATAAACTATTAAGATGGGTATGAAATTCTTCAATACTATATAAGACATGTTGCCAACAAATATTGGTATCATCCACATATCTTTTCCATAATTTAGGTTTTAATGGAAATGAGTAAAGAGTGTTATCTTCAAATGTTTCCATTAAAAGATTGGAAACCACAGGGGACAAATGGAAATCCATTGCCATACCTTCACACTATTCATAGATAACATGGCTATTTTTTTTTTAGAAATCCTTTGTAATATTAATTTCCTTCATCTTTAAATTTGCATGGTCCTAATTTTCCACTTATCATTTTTTTCCTGATGAAGGATCATGTAAGATGATCAAAAACATTGAACATCAAAACTTTGACATAGTTTTTTCCAAAAAATCTCTATCAATTTTATATATATATATATATATATATATATTATCAAAGCATAAAATATTTGATTTATTATTTTATTTTGTCTACTTTTAACCCTTTCCTTTTATTTCATTTTCCCTTACCAAAATCATGCACAAACTTTTTTTTGTTGATAACACATATATATCTAGGCCTTCTACCCTAGTGTGCACAAAATTATGAGGGAATTTTTAGGTTGATATGGACCCCTCACTTTTGGCTTCTTCTCATTTTCACCCATTTTTTTCATCTTACTTAAATAATTTATTTTATTTCTTGAGGTCTAGTAAAAATAATTTCCTTTATCTTTGACTGTTATATGGTTATGCAACTTAGCATGTTATGTTTATCTACCTATTTATATAGGTTATGCACTACTATTGTTGGTATTATTAAGTTAAGTGTTGGATAAAAAATACATAAATAATATTATGTAATATTTTTTGATTTGGGTCATCATGATTTCTTTATGGGCATCATGGAGGATGCTTCTTAAATAGTACTCTAGGTTTAATCTTTCCTAGTTTCATTTATCATATTGAGCTTGTAGTTAAATATTTATTCTGATCTATCATATATCTTGCATTTTTAGTATTGTGCTTCATTTTTATTTATGATTTTTCATATGAGGGAATTTTTTTCTTTTTGAGTGATTGATGTGTTTTCTAAAGTGCTTAATATCTAGTGTGCCTATGTTTTTTCCCTATATTTGATATGTGTGTTTCTGCTTATTTATTGGGGGACTCTCTTGTCTTACCTATAGCATATGATTTATCTATATAATTTATGTCACATTCTTGTGATTAATTAACTTTTGTGTATTGATTGATTTATCAATTCTATACCTCATATTTTTTCTATCATCTACTCTGCATTTATTTGTTGTGATTGTTTCTTTTATGTGACATTACATGACTTGTTTGTTATACATATGTAACACTATTTCTTTATTTAATATAAGTGTGGTATGTTTTATATGTAATTTAAATGCTGCCTTTATTTCTTTTTTATTTTCTTTTACTATGATTAGTGTCATGATCTATATCATGCACCATGTTCTTTAATTGGCTATATACCTTTTCACTTAGATTGTCATGATTCCTACCATGCATCTATTGGGTCATATTATAGTTGTGATTCATTAATTATATATTTATAATTAGGGGGATCATATTCCCATATGTAAATAAATTATACATTTTTTATTATTTGATCATGTTATTTCCATGCTTCATTACACATATATTATCCACATTAGGACCTACCAATGTGCCATCAATGCTTGTATTAGGGCAAGTTATCACCATGTTCCCATATATATATTTTTTCCACATTGGGGAAAATATTATGCATGCCTTTATTTATTAAATATTCTCCATATATGGGAAACCTCCCATTGATTACATTTGATTACAACTTCATATATAAAGTTAAACCATTACCACCTTTTTCATATGTTGCTTCCACTCAAGCATATATGAGTTTGATTATTTATTTTAGATGAAATTTGATAGTGATATATTATTTGCATGACTTATACCAACATACACAAGATATTTTCCCTCCTTAAATATGATATTTTATGGTGACATTGATATATTATAATGATTACACCAAAATGTGTAATAAAGTCACTTCATTGATAACTCCATTTTATTATTTCATAATTTTACACATGGTACACATAATATTTTTATTTTGAGATGTGTGATACATAACTACATCCCACACCTCAAAGGGTGACATATTTTATTATTTTTCTTATTTAGTGACATGATAATACACATCACTATAAAGAGCTATAATATATGTGCTTCGATATTGGAGGCATTCACTATAGAGTTAAAAGACATTATTATACAAGTTTGCTTCTAAATTTTAAGGTGCATACTATATATTTTTAAGACACACTTCATATATTCACAGATGATATAAATTATACATAATTTTTTTCATATTTTGTATAAAACGAGGTGTATTTATTCCTACTCTTTATTTATATTTTGTGACTTGAGTAGTTTTTTATCATTATTTATTTATATATGCATTGATCTATTTGAAAAAAACTCATTATGTTTATAGGTATTTCATGTTTTTGTATTTCAAAGATAGAATTGCAATGTACAAACCTAATTTTGGTACAAGGCTTATAATTGTAATGTTATTATTATAGTTTTGTATATATGGATCATTTATTCAATTTAGGATCTTATTGGTGAATTTTTTTTTGTTGGGTCCTATTTTTATTCTTCATGTCAATATCCATTATTTTATTTATTTTAATCTAACATTTTATGCCTTGGGATCCATCTAAGTATCATGTATATCATATAGGTCTTTATTTTAGGGGATTTTATGTTGACCATTTTTTAAGCATCCCAAAAGTGGTCTTTACCATTTTAGAAATAGTTAAAAAGTGGTCAAGTTGATTGTGGGTCCTTTAAACCTTCTCCCCCATGTTCCCCATGTTTAATTATGCCTAACTCTCTATTTTACCACTTCAATGTGGTTGTGTTACACACTAGTAGTTACTAATTTTAATTCAATAATTCTACATATAAATAAGCACCTTAATGAAATTCATATAAAATGAACACATATTGTGATATCCCATTGATCATTTCTTACACTTTCAAGGATGACATTTATATACTAGTTTTATTGCTTTTCTTTTTTGCATACTTGGACCAAAAGAGTGTATAAGAGAAAGGGCATGTACTTTCATTCATTATCATATGGAAATAGTTTGGAGGCATCTCTCACTCATTAGGATAGGTCACTCACTTTCATATATTAAGATACATTTATTATTTATTTTTAGCTTGATATGTAGATAAATCCCCACTAAAGGGTCCTGGGTCAATAGGTATTAAGGCCAAATGAAGATTAGACAAAAGGAGATAATATGCTAAAATTTATGTGTGATTATTTACATAATTTAGATAGGTTTCTATGTATATACCTATAATGAAGAGTTCCATGAAGTTTTATACTTTTTATATCTACAAAGCCATTTTGAAACCAAGCTAACTACTTTTGTAAGAACTACCATTTTTAGAGGAGTACAAAACTAGTCTAACTCTTTTTAGAATGTTTGAAACTGGTTGTGGCCAATTTTTTATCTACTTTTTGGAATTCATTTTGCATTGTTATAAATCCTTATTTTAAGTACATTCAACCACTATTGTAATCCAAGTATGTTAAAATAGTGTATTTATCTATAAATTCATATCTTTTGAATTTCTCCTTTTTCATTTATGTTTGTGGTAATTTTATTCTCTTTCCTTATAATTTACTTAATGCTAAGTATTATCATGGTTGATGTAGTGTTTTTAATGTGATATAGGAATTTTACTCAAGAGAGGATGGTTAGTATGGTTTTAGTTCTAAAATGAAAAAAAATGAAATAAACACACTAATAGCATAACATCTCTAGGCCTAGATGCTAGGGAGAGTTTAGTTAACAAAATCAAATTAAAAACACAACTAAAAATCAAGTAATAAAATACAAGAATTACTTCACCTTCCTTGGATTCTCCAAATGCCTTTGTAGTGGTGGCTTACTCGACTTTGTGCTCATGAAGTCCTTGGCCATGGAAGCTTGACTACCTCCATCTCTCCTTTGCACCTTTGGCTTGTGGCTTGGTTTGGCTTGGAATAAATTTGGCATGGTAAAAATAGTAGAAATGGATTCTTTAAGGTATTTTTACATTATAAATTTTCACCAAAATAGCTTAGAAATGATGTTGTGAGGCCTCCTATTTATAGATTTTTGAGAATGTCTATAATCAACCTGAATTGTCCATCCTAAGATTCAGACGTGTGGTTGAGGATTAATTAAATTTTTGGAATTAATTTTATAATTATCCTCATCATAAAATTGGAATAAGGGTAAATTAAGAGGCATGGATGGCATCATGGAAGGTATTGATGAGGCATGGAGGGCATGAATTTTTGCATTTATGGCATAGGGATGTCTTCCCAAGAAATGAGATCACCTAATGATGTAGATATTCAATATTCATTTTTAGAAATAATTATTTAACAAGTTTCCATGGAATTATTTATTAGGCCTTGAGTTGGGTTAATTAGCTCTTAAGCATGATGAAGCACTTTGTGCACAATTTACTTAAATTGATCAGAATGCCCTATTATTAGTCCTAAATTTAACTGGATTAGAATTGGAAGTCCATGTTAGATGCATTGGATGTGTATTCCCATTTATTATTTTTCTAAAAATAAATAACAAAGGCATAAGTCTTGTGCAAAATATTTAATAGGAAAGAGTAGCTCAGAGCACCTAGGTGCAAAATTGGCATTTTGACTCGAAATGGATTGATCAAAGTTAGCTAGCCCATAAATTAAATTGACCCATTTAGGGATACCCTAGCCAAAATAATCACTTGAATATGTTAGTTTCACATCATTTAGTGTGTTTTAGTGTTTTTATGCCAAATTATGCATTTTAGGTGGAAATTAGCCAAAAGCCTAGTTGGAGGTTATTGCTGGCTAGATTTAGGTGTCTACAATTTGCCCCTATTTGGAAAGGCATTGCAAGATATAAGCATAGTAAAATCTTCTCAAATAATGAAAAGGTCATGTGTGCCTATAACTACAATGATGATAAACTAACTATATGATGCCCCCTTGAGGGAATGGTTGGCATAAATAGGTCAACAAATGGTCCCTTGACAAGAAATGAAATGAGGGGACCAAAGAAAGGAAAGATGATGGGGTGAAAACATAATGATAATAAAAAGGTATTCAAAATCATTGAAAATTCAAGTGGGATGGTGCACAATGGTTTGCCCAAAGGTAGTTATAAACATTATACCCTGATAGTGGCAATGTGGTATGATAACACAATGATTTGCCCAAAGGCAATTATAATCATTGAGAAGATGGAGCTACCCCAATTAGGATATAAAATAAAAATAAAAATGTGCCCCTGTATGGGTATTAAAATTAAAGTGGTGACAACATAATGATTTGCCCAAAGGCAGTTATAATCATTGAGAAATGTAGGTGGGACAGTGTACAATGATTTGCCCATAGGTGGTTATAATCATTAGACTCAATAATGGAAACATGATAAACATGGATGAGGATAATGATAAATTAACATAGAGGGTACTGATGAATTAGAATAACCTACTAGTATGTAGATGTTCATTTGAACTGATAAAGGTTGAAATTCTTTCATGGTCAAAAACTTTATTTAGGATATGATTGGGAGTGAAATCAGGATGTTGGTGCTAAAGAGATGCCACCATTGTTGAATAGACTTCTTAAAGTTGAGTTTTGTTGTAGCATGTGATGATAGGCTTTATGATATAACACCATAAAAAAGTGGCCAAAATATGCATAAGGAATGGCTCCCATAATCTAATACTCAATAGAAAACAATGCACCAATGATAGAAACCATGGTGATAATGTAGAAATATGAATATGGATGGATTAAAGTGTAAGTGTGGAAAAAGAATCACCCAATGAACACACATAAACTAAATCAAGGAAATAGTGCTAAAACCAAACAAATATGCATACAAACAAACAAAATAAGTAGAAATAAACAAACAAACAATGCAATAGAAACCCTACAAACATTGCCCCTAAAAAATAAGTGACAACATAACAAACAAACAAAATGGGGGAATAAAAGAATAGGAAGGGGGTGGCTGAGCTATCTCCATATGCACTAGGCAAGTGGATGTTGCCTACATAGTTCCATAAATGTAATATCTAATTAAAAAACTTCAAGCCAAATGTAGTTCTCCCAAGAAATGGGAAGAATGTGATAACTGAAGAAAACAAATAGAATGGATGTGATAGAAGAAGAGGAATGGTCTTGAAAAATGGAAAGTGCATGAGAGAAAAGGCCAAAAAGGATGGGAAAACTAAATGACAAGTGATTTTCTTGTAACTTAGTAAGGGTTCCCAAAATCCTTAAGGCAAATAAGTGGTCAGTGTTTTTGTTCTTTTCTATCAAATTTTAAAATCTTTTTGAAAGTGTTTTGGAGTGTCACAACTCAATCAAGAATGATGAGACACTAAATGGTTCAAGCTCACAAAAATGATGAGAGTGTTCAAACCAAGGGTGCTCACAAAATAGTGAGAGCATTAGGAAAAGGGTGATTGATCTGACCTCAACAAGCATTGAGCATTGCATACATAGTCCTAGAGTAGGACCTCAAGTCACTATAGTTCCACCATTACAATAGAGGAACTTGACTAGTGTAGTAGTCAATTCAAACTAAATAGGCATAGTTGGTAAAAAGGCACAACATGGCATAGGAAGTGGCAAGTTGGTATGTCAAGGCTTAGTGTTTCCCCTAGTTTTCCCATAAGCAGTTATAACCAAGACACAATGGCATAGATGAAAGGTACTAATTTACCCAAAAGTGGTTATAATTAATAGTAAGACCAATGGTAAGAAAGGAATAACAAATGAAGGATGTAACTATCAAAACTTCTATCACACTATCCTAAAATATGATCTTTGTTTAAATTACTTGAACCAACTAATAAAATTGATCAGATATATTCATGCTGAAAATGTGTAACAGATGATAAAAACCAAGGTCAAATGGGTTAGGCTTTAGAACACACTGAGCTGATAGATTGAAAGCAAAAAGTGGATATGATGAAGAGGATGAATAAGGGTGGTATTTATACAAAGAAGAATAGTGATAAAAATGAGTAATTGAAATGGTCCTTATAAATAATACACCTTACTGCTCAAGTATAGTGCTACTTGAGATGAATAATATTCATCAGCTCTAGAAGTTCATCACCATCTGGTGTGGCAAGCCTATATGCTCCTGATCCATAATCTACAGTGATGATGAAAGGACCTATCTAATTTGGTTTGAATTCCCCTTTATGTTTCTTCTCGATCATGGTATTCTTTAAGAATAAGATCACCAAGTTCAAATATTATATACTTAACATGTTGATTATAGTGGTCTTTGAGTTGGTCCTGATATGCTTGAAGATTATTGAGTGTGGCTATGTGTTTTTCATCAAGTAGATCCATCTCTTTCAGATGAGATAATCGATAGTCATGATCATATAGGATATACTTGAAATATATGCATAGTGAAGGTAACACAACCTCAATGGGAAGGATGGCTTCAGTACCATAAACAAGTATGGAATGGCTCTTGTGGGGGTAAAATGATTGGTATGGTATGCCCAAAGGGTAGGGAATATCAAGAGGTGCCAATCATGATCGGCATCATTGACAATATTTTTGAGAATATTGATAAGGGTTTTGTTGGATGCCTTAACCTAGCCATTACCTTGAGGGTAATATGTTGTACAAAAATGTTGGGTGATGTTGCATTCAGTACATAACTGGTTTACATATTTATTCTTTAATGATCCTCCATTATTAGATATAATGTCAAAGGGAATACCATAGTGACAGATGAGGTGGTTGAAGATGAATTTAGAAATTTGCTTTCTATTCATGTAAGTGAGGGGTATATCTTCAACCCACTTAGTGAAATATTTAGTGGTGGTAAGGATATGCTTATGATCATCAGATGAAGTGGGTTTAATCTTCTCAATGAGGTCAAGTCCCCATGTATAAAATGGCCATGGTGTCAACATTAGTTTTAGATTTTTTGCTAGGGCATGAATTAGATTACCATGCCATTAACATTTATCACACTTTTTTACCCCCACATAATAACTAATAATAACTAGTACACAAGATCTTTTTGGATAAGACTACCCTGCTAGAATGGGATCCACATATTACTTCATGAACTTCTCTTAACACTAGTGTAAACTCTACCAAAGTTAAACAATGAAGCAGAGTTCCATCAAAACTATGATGGTAAAGAGTGGATCTAAGTAGAGTATAATGATTAGAATGATGAATGAAGGCTTTGGTTTGTTTTCAAGAGAGGTTAGGTGGTAAAACTTGGTCATGAAGGTAGTTATAAAGGTCTGAGTACTAGATAGAATTAGGACCAACAATATCACAAATCATGGCAATGGTTGAAGGTTCATGAGTTGGTGCTAACAAATTCTCAATGAGGAAAGGATACTTTCTAAATTTATCTATTTATTATATCAGAGATCCAATGGTAGCCATGGCATGTACAGTTATATTACTATCCCTTGGTATGTGCTCAAACTGAAGATTGATAATTTGTTGTTTAAGAGTGTCGACCATGGATTTATATGGAACCAACTTGTCATATTTAATCTTAAAATGATCTGTAACCTGATTGATGATTAACTAAGAATCACCATAAACTAGGAGATGAGATATATTCTAATGCACTACTTGTCAAAGTCTTGCAACAACTGCTTCATACGTGGCCATGTTGTTTGTACAAGGGAAGTTGATTATGAATGATTTAGGGATTAGATCCCCCTATGGTGTAATAAATAATAAGCCTACCCTTGATCCATGGGTAGTGAATGAACCATCAAAATATAGCTTTTAGGGCTGCTTCTCAAGGGGTGTGTCAATGACAGTCATTATGGATTCATTAGAAAATTGAAATGTGAGTGGTTGGGCATCTATGAGAGGTGATTCAACAAGTTGGTCTGTAAGAATTTGTCCCTTGATTGCCTTTTAATTGACATAATCTATGTCAAACTCACTGAGAAGCATGATCCATTTAACCATTCTACCTCACAAAGTTGTTTTAGATAGTAGATACTTGAGCAGATCTAATTTTGAAATGATTATGGTTTTATTATTCAACATGTAATGATGTAGTTTCTATGCTATGAAAACCATGGCCAAATAAGCTTTTTCAATAGGTACATAGTTATGTTAATATGTAACCAAGCTAGGAATTAGGTAGTATACAACATGCTCTTTTCCTTTGTCATCATGTTGAGCCAAGAGTGCCCCTATAACATGGTCAGTAGCTGATAGATATAACAAAAATGGCTTTCCTAGCATAAGAGGTAATAAAATAGGTAGATTGAAAAGATAATCTTTGAGATATTTAAAATCTATTTGGTAGTGATCATCCTGGTGAAATATAACTCCCTTCTTCAAAATTTATGTAAATAGATGGAACTTGTCTGCTAACTGAGAGATGAAGCATCAGATTGACTAGATCTTACCCTGCAAACTATGAAGTTGTTTTAAATTGGTTGGTGGTGGCATCTCAGTTATAACATGGACTTTAGCTAGATTGAATTCAATACCTCTATGAGACACAATGCAGCTAAGTAGTTTGCCTAAGGTTACACCAAACACACATTTCCTTGGATTGAGTCTAACTTTATACTCTCGTAGTTTTTCAAATATCTTACGCAACACTACTAGATGGTCAGCCTTGGTTTTGGATTTTCTTAATATGTCATTGACATAGTCTTCAATAATATCATGCATAATATCATGGAATATGATAGTCATGGCCCTTTGATATGTAGCTCCAACATTATTATGTCAAAATGGCATCACTTGATAACAAAATGTTCCCCATGGAGTGGTGAATGTTATTTTGTGTTAATCTTCTAGTGTTATTCTAATCTGATTGTATCTTGAAAAGCCATCCATGAGTGAAAGCATTTCATAACCTATCATAGAATCGATGATCATGTCAATATTAGGCATGGGAAAATCATCTTTAGGACAAGCTTTGTTGATGTCTCAAAAATTAATACAAATTCTAATCCCTTAAGGCTTTTTACTAATAGGTACAACATTAGAGATCCATTCAGAGTAGTCAATAGATCGGATACATCCTACTTCTAAGAGTTTTTCCAACTCTTTCTTTACCAATACAATAATGTGAGGATGCATCTTACTTAGTTTTTATTTTACCAATTTGGCATTAGGATTAACCACAAGGTGGTGCAGAACCAAGGTGGGGTCTAAAACTAACATGTCTAACTAGGCTCATGCAAAGATATCTACAAATTATCTTAATAGAGATGTAAAGATGTCATGCTCCTCCTCAGTGAGGGATGTACCTAATTTTATCCATTTCAAGTTTGATGGAGTTTTGATATTTACTTCTATTGTATCTTTGACTAGAAGGGTCAAACCATCTTCTAGGATAGTAGGTAATGACTTGAACTATTGTATTATGTCAGGGTCCTCTATTAGGAGTTACTCTTCAAATTCTCCTAGGCATGATGAATTTGAGTCTCCTAATGGGATATCTAGCCATGTAATAAAAATAGTCAAAAATTCTTGGAAATTTTGATCAAATACTTGTTGTTGCTCAAAACTGAACTCAGATCCGTAGGTAGGTTCATCATTGGTGGTCTCTTGATCTAAATTCAAAAAAGAATGAACACCCCCATCTAATGGCACCTGAGATAGGCTTTCACCATTAGGCTACCCTTTTTCTTTAATTTTTCCTTGGTCAAAAAGTGCCTCAAAGAGGTTTTCACTTTGGGACCTCAATGTTTTAATTATTTGTTATTGGCTAAAGGTGTTCACTCGCTCTTTGAAATAGGCTATAGGATCTCCCAATAGAATGTTGTCTCTAAGGCCTAAAAAGTCATAGAATGCCTCATCATTCTAGAACTCATGGTAGACTGGATTCTCATTGGTCCCAATCTATCAGTTGGGGATAATATAATGGCAATGGATTATGATGAATGGCCAAGGTAAGGGTATAAATGGCATTATTGTCAAACAAGTAGGTTTTAGCTAGGTTATCAAAAGTGAGGCTATGATCAGACTCTACTTCACTATCGACATCATCATTACTAGTCATTAGTGATAGAGTTTGAATAAGATATGTGAGGTCACCCCATGTGGTTTAAATCCAATTCCATAAGGTCTTTCATACTTAGTCATGGAAATTGGCTCGATGGTTCCTTATTGATTTGGTCTAAGACCTCTTCTTTCATATTTGTGATTCTCCATGATCCTATTGAGAATAGGATACTTTTTATTTTTATAACAATCCACTTGGTTGTCATTATATAACCATGATTCATCTCCTTCAAGAGGGTCAGGTTCTAGGCTTGATGTTGGTATATATGTGATAGGTCCCTTATCTTTGTTCTTTTGTTTCCAATGCATATGTGGGGTGACTCTAAGTTGCCCAAAGGTTTTTGGATTCTAAGTAAGATTGGAAATATGAAATGTATCATGAGTTACATACTCTCTTATTCCATTAACTAAAATGGTGAAATGATTAGAAGCTTTAGGAGGTGGCATGTAGGAAAGGGAATCTAAGGTATTAGGATTTATGCAATTATTTGATGAAGGATCAATAAGGATGGACTTTCATTTATCCTAATTGGAACTTAGATTCATGTCGTATTGATAATTATAGCTTTAAAATTTAGCCTCAAGATTCTTGCAGTGTTCATATGGGTGTAAATCTCTTAAAATATTCACTTCCATCCTTGAGTGGGAAAACTTGATACATTAGTGTAGCATTGATGGGACTACATGAATCTCATGTAACCAAGGCCTACCTAGAAGCATGTTGTATGATAACTGAATATCCAACACATGGCAAAGTGTATCATGAGTTAAAGGCCCAATGATAACTGAGAAACTAATGGTGCCTTATGACTCTCTTTCTTGATTATCATAGACTTTAATAGTTATTGTTTATAGTTGGAGATCTATCATTATGTCCCCAAGAATCTTGATAAGATTTAGAGACACTATGTTGAGGCCAAATCCATTATCTATAAGGACATGTTTCACTTTATGCCATCTGATACAAACTTCTATGTACAATGGGTTATTATGGAGTGGGCCAAGGGAGGACATATCACTTTGGTTGAATGTGACTTGTTGGGTTAGAGCTAGGTGTCCAACCAAAGCTTGAAAATTACCAAGGGATATGTCACTATCAATAGTGGATTGGTTAAAAACTCATTCAAGATGGTTTTTTGGATTATTGACATTTGCAACAAATCTAAGATAAAAATTTGTACTGGTGTCTTCTACAATTGTTCCATAATATCAAACTTCTTGTCTTGGTTAGTAGTGAATGGTTTATTCTCAACCTGAATGGTTTCTTAAATGATAGGCAAAGTGGTAGATGGTTGTGGGCCTGGGATAGTAATCTTTGACCTCTATTGCTAACTGATGCTTGGAATGGTGTGGAACCAGATAGGATAAGTCTCGGTTTCCAGTGTACTTACATATGGTCACATGGAAAGAATGAGTTGTCGCTATAAGATCTAAAAGGGAAATTCCTAGTTTTTTAGTTTGATTGTATGCACTCATAGGTCAAACAAGGATTCTCCATGTGATTTGGTTGAATAGTGTTGTTTAGTAATGGTCTAGGATGATTAGTGTTTGGTCTAGGATTAATGGAGATGGTATTAACACTACCCCCTATAATATGACCTACAACCCTATTGTAGTCATGTAAAATTGCATGATAGGTTTGTTGGTTATTACCATTTTGACTTTAGTTTTGTCCATTATTTTGTCATTGTGGGTTATGCTACTAATTTTATCAATTCTACTGGTTCAACTTTTGATATTGATATTGTTGAGGTTGCTACTACACTGGTCATTATTATTGTTGTTGCTGATTATTCCACTATTTTTGATTATTATGTCAAGGAAAGGGGTTTTTATAGATCCCAAGAGTTTTATTAAAATTATAAGCACCATTATCTAATGTTATCTCCCCATTCTCCAACATATTATTGATTAAATGATTGATTTGGACACATCTTCATAGATTATGCCCATTGACCCGATGATAGTCACAAAATTTATTTTCACGGTACCAATAAAGATAAGGAATACCTTATGGATAATGCTTTGACATAGGCCAACTAATTAAATTAATGGAAATAAGATTGAAAAATATAGATTCAATAGGTTTTCCTAGGTCACTAAAGACATGACGTGCAGGGATGGTTCTTCTAGGAGGAGGGGTTCACAATAGTAAAGGCTGCTATATTTGTTGTGTAGGTCTTGGTTATTATGCTTGTGACATTGGTTTGAGAGGTTTCTAAGTAGGATTAAGTTAAAAAAGTGGTGTGGATGATTTTTACATAGTTTGGACATGATGAGATTCAATTACTCTATTTTCCACAACATTCCTATTGAGAATGAATTACTTCAGCCTTTCATGATTAATAGCCTATGTTGATTGTGATGTTTGAATTTGATTTGGATTTGTTCATTTACCTAATTTGTACCTTGATTTTTATTAATTTAATTAATCTTGATGACTCTTTCATTGATGAGCTCCCTCTCGATCAACAAACCTTTATCAATAATCTCTTTGAATGCATGTGCACATTGTAGTTTCAGATGATAAGCTATCTCACTATGTAAATTTTTAGTAAACACAATATCTAATTATTTATCTAGTAAAATATGGGTGAAATGGATTTCAATGGATCTCTATCATTTTAAATAACTCATAAAACTCTCCACCACTTTTGGCTTTGCCTGTGTCAGGTCCACTAATGAAATCTCATGTTCGAGATTACAGGAAAAGTGTTGCACAAATTTATCAAAAAGATCATCAAGTTTGTTACTAAATTCTTGGGCAAATTTAAAAACCAATCCAAGGCTTGTCTAATGAATCTCCTTGGAAACAGTAGCAAAAGGTATATGTCACTATATGCCACTGGTTGACATGCGATAAAGAATTCGATCAAATGAGCCTTAGGGTCAACTTTCCCTTTGTATTTATCAAATTTTGGTGGTTCATAACCTGGAGGAAATGGTATCTTTAAATACTCCATGTTGAATTGATAGGAATATATGTCATCTAATTTGAAATTTTTATTTTGTTTACCAGCTTGAATGGCAACAATTACATCCTTCATCTATTACAATTCTTGGGATAGGAAACTGGATAGAATATTGGTTTGAGGGAGAATTTGGGTTTGGATAAATGGTTGGGAGGTCATAAGTGGGACATTTTGACTAGGGTATAATGGAGATACCTATTGGTATATATTGGTTGAGTTAGGGAATGGACTAGGAATACACATACATGGATTATGATGTACATGAAATTGCACATTTGGTTGTGGGATATTCGGACTCAGGTTGGTGATAAAATTTTGACTTGGAGGATTTTGTGGTTGGGATGGAGGGATATAACTATATTGTGTCTGATATGGTTGAAAAGGGACATGATACTGACCACTCAAACCTTGCTACTGAGTGAGAAATTGTGGACCAAGACCCTGTCTCTAGATTTATGGCACATTTTTAACCAATGGTTGTCTAGTAAGTACTTGAGAAACAGAGGGACTTATTTATTGCATGAATCCCTATGAGGAAGTGAAAGTAGGTTGTAGATTCAACATACATCATTGACCAATCTTTGCACATTGTTTACTAGTCATTGCTTGGTTTTGAATTGGCATATTAGTCTGTGATTGTAGAGGTATGTTCATCATTACCTGGTGAGGTGGAATATTTGTTGCCCCTAATTGAGGGGGAAAGGTATTCATCCTTTATTTCATTGATACACTAGACTATGTCTGTTGATGTGGAATACTACTCACTACCTATTGAGGGGAAGTAAGATTCATCACATTTTATCATTGAGGTGTGATATTGGTCATTATTTGATTACCTAACCCCATAGGTTGTATACTTGAGGAAGCAATTGGTTGAGGTTAGGATGTAGAAACTCCCATTCTTTAGTACGATGATCTATTCATGGGATTAACTATAGGCACATGTTATTGGCTAGTTGTTTCTACATTAGTACTACTTTGATCTAGGTTAGATGTTGTTTACACATTATTCACTATGATTGGCTCACTATTCAGTGTAGAGGCTATAGACACTTCTTCAATAATGGGCATATGCATCAAGTTATCTATTAAAATAGTTTGTATGAATGGTTTAGAATTCATATTCTCTTATCTAATAAATTCTAGCATCACTCCTATTAAAGGAACTAGGTCATTGAGAGGCTTACTTACCATGTTCATCTGATTGAAATCATGTGCTAGATTCAGATATGTTTGATATGATGTATGTAATTGGTTAAAGTGCTCTTCCATGATGTTTTTACTTTGATCAAATATATTAGGATCTTGGTACATTATTTAGACTAGAGTCATAGGATTTCTAGAAGAAGCCTATTGATCATAAATGATATTGTGGGGCACTCTTACTAGACTTGGTAAATTTTCATGGGGGAAATCTACTAGAAACTTGGCCCCTCCCTTGATGGATCTAACCAAAATTTCATCCTTATTTTCTAATAAATGTCACTCAAACAAAAATGGATCATACGTGGAAGATGTATTAATAGAATACGACTGTTGAAGAATTGGCTTGTCCATGGTGGGTATTGTAGCTAGGTATTGCACGATTTGCTCTTGGTCTTATTCTATGTAAGGTGGTGTGTTAACCAAATAGTTATCCAATGGATCTTGGCTTTATGCCCCTGATTGAGTAGTATAAGGGGGATAAAAATCCATTTTATAAGAAATATTATCCGTATAGGGGTCTTGCACCATTTCATTTTATGAAACTACATTACTAATCCCCATATTGTTTATGAGTCCAATATGAGTGTAGGGATACGTGTTGGGATCCATAGTCAATTATTTGTGATAAAAGGTCAAATATTTCTACAAACTCTAAAAAGGACAATGTCTAAAATAAATGATGTTTCAACTTGGTCTAGATTTTCCAAAAGGATCAACAGGTCTATGCAAAGGTTTGTGAGGAAATAAGATAGAGTGAAGTATCTAATGTTTCACTATTCACACAAAGGTAATAAAGTAAATGGATTGAAAATCAAAATTCCAGACTCTAAGGTTGAAGTGTTTCAAATTAGTCTAATCTAAGAATTTTAAAAGTTACTAGGTCTTTTGGCCAAATGCAACATCAAAAGCTAGGCTCAAACAAGGCATGTGCTAGGACTCTTAACCAAATGGCATCAAAATATAGACTTTGAAAATAGATGAAAGTTTTAATCTAATGGATTTGAAACCCTTCTAACAAACACTAAGCATTTGATTCTTGGGCATGAACTTGGTCAACTAGGTATAAGGTATGAAATAAAAGGCGCTTTAGTAATGATTTACTTTCTCACAAAAAATAGTATAAAATTGGGTTCTTTTGACAAATAAGCTAGACAAAGGTGAGCAGTATAACAATTTTATACAAATATCACAAAAGTACACTCAAATTGGTCTAAAAATATAGGAACAAATTTGGAACTCTATGCAAGAGGGTCTATGAAACAATATTCAAAATGCTTTGGGTAGTGTAACGATGCTATACTACCCAAAAGGGTGTGAAAAAAAGGTTTGTTTAAAAAAATCTTTAAGGAAAAAATGTTTTTCCACAATTTTGACAATATAACAATACTTCTCTTGACTCAAAAATATTTTGGAGTATATACTCAAAGTGCAAGTGTTTAGCACAAAATGGATTAAGTCTATCAAGTGATGATAATGATTATGAGTCTTAAATGGCATTCAACCCAAATTGGAAATTAAACCTAAGTTCCCTCAAGTTTAATGCAAATGGTGAACGCACTTAACACATCAACCCTATGAACTTATAAAGGTGTAATTATAAATCTAGATTATAAGTGAAGGACTTTAAACAACTTTGGTTAATGTCTAGACTCAATTGGGTATTATAACTGTGCCAAAGTGGATGATATGAATCTCAATATTTTGATGAACTTTAAATAGGGAAAATTGATGATCTCATGTAGGCAACATAATGCCTCTTTGTTCAAAGGAAAATTTGGACTATGTGTTTGGTTTGGATTGTTTGTTTACACCAAGTTTTGACTTCAAACAAGACTTTAATCTAGGACAAGACCAACTAATTAATCTCTATTATATCCTAAACTGACAAGGTTGTTTGGTATTGTTGAAATTTATCAATATACATCATTTGAGAGGATTTTAAGTATTCATCCAAAAGTAAATGTGCCTTATATAGTAGGGTTTTTACACCCCCTTCTCTCAAATGATAGTTCTATGACATGGACCTTGAGGCACATCTTGCACCAATAATACTTCCACGATAAGTGAAGATTTGTCTAAGATCTAACAATTTTTTGAATGATCTTGGGGAATCAATTGCATAATGACTTTCACATCAAACAATGCAAAAAAAAGCATAGATTTTGGGTTTGTATTACTTGGATTATTTCAAAATGGTCTAGTCCTTTTTACAACCACTACATCTTATTTTTCACTCAATGTAGTGCGATGTCCAAAGTGCTACTACATCCCATGTGCAACTCCAAAGGATCCAAATGAAGTCAATGCTAGGAGATGAAACCATAGGTTAAAAATTCCCTAAAGAACTTTTGGGAGGTAATGAAGTCCCCCTCACAAGCTAAGATGCATAAAAAACAAAGAAATCATGAAATAGAAAGACTTTAGGGTCATTTTCAAGATCACCTAAAATTTGATGAGTTTTTTGGGGTGTGCTTTAGATTAATTTCTTTCTAAGCCTTGGAATAGGTTATTTTCAATATGAATGGTGCTTTTGATTCCAAGGGTTCCCTATAGGGGGCAAATGGAAGATCATACATAAAACATTCCTCTCTTTTCCAAATGAAATCTAACTAAACAACTATTGCAAACAAGAATTAATAAGTGTGTTAAACCCAAATGAAAAGTTTGGTGGTGTTCATTTGACATCTTGGTCTTAGATGTAAACTTTGAAAACATCAATCAAAAACATCTAAATTCTTTGTTAAACACCCAAAAACAAGGTTCCTAATTGATTTTTAAGTATGAAAAGGTGATTTAAACATGTTTTAAGTAAATATCAAACCTGGTCCTGTAGGAAAATTGTTAGCATGTCCTTTAGCTTTGAAGCTCTTTTGAGTTTGACACAATAATCTTTGGAAAAGTAGCTCTTGGGTCTGTGTTTTTGGAAAAACATGGTGCCAATGTCAGTTATTACCACCAACATTAGTTGCTCTAGCTAATCAAGATCTGGTTAATGTTGGTTCTACTAATTGGCATTGGTTAAGTCAGTAATTGATGTCAGTATTTTTTTCCAATGTTGGTTACTATGTAAAAATTGTGGCAACCAAAAATGGCAAAATAAAGTTAGAAAATCAATTTGCAAGAGTTTTAAAGGCTCAAATAAATATTTTAGAGTTTCAAAATGATCTTATTCATGTGTAGGATGCATCTATTCCCACTGATTGTGCCATTATGTGATCTAGGAATTTGACTTAAGAGAGGATGGTTAGTATGGTGTTAGTTACAAAATGAAAACAAAATGAAAGAAACACACTAATAGCATAGCATCTCTAGGCCTAGACACTAGGGAGAGATTAGTTAACAAAATCAAATGACAAACATAACTAAAAATCAAGTAATCAAATACAAAAATTCCTTCACCTTCCTTGGATGCTCCAAGTGCCTTTGTAATGGTGGCTCGCTCAGCTTTGTGCTCATGAAGTCCTTGGTAATGAAAGCTTGACTACCTCCATTTCTCCTTTGTACCTTTGGCTTGTGGCTTGGCTTGGCTTGGAATCAATTTGACATGGTAACACTAGTATAAATTTATTCTTGAAGATATTTGTGCATTATAACTTTGCACCAAAATAGCTTATAAATGATGTTGTGAGGCCTCCTATTTATAGATTTTTGAGAATGTCTAGAATCAACTTGAACCATCCATCCTAAGATTGAGATGTGTGGTTGAGGATTAATTCAATTTTTATAATTAAGTTTTTTATTATCCTCATCATGAAATAGGAATAAGGGTCAATTAATAGGCATGGAGGGCATCATGGAAGGCATTGATGAGTCATGGAGGGCATGAATCCTAAAATTTGTGGCATTTATGGCCTAGGGATGTCTTCCCAAGAAATGAGGTCACCAGATGATACATATATTCAATATTCATTTCCAAAAATAAGTATTCAACAAGTTTCCATGGAATTATTGATTAGGCCTTGATTTGGTTTAATTATCTCTTAAGCATGATTAAGCACTTTATGCATAATTTACTTTAATTGATTAGAATGCCTTGTTATTGGTCATAAATTTGATTGGATTAGAATTGGAAGTCTATGTCAGATATGTTGGATGCATATTCCCATTTAGTATGTTTCCAACAATAAATAACAAATGCATAACTCTTGTGCAAAATATTTGATAGGAAAGAGCAATTCAAACCACGCAGGTGCAAAATTAGCATTTTGACTCAAAATGGACTGATCAAAGTTAGCTAGCCCATAAATTGCATTAGCTAGCCCATAAATTGCATTACCCTATTTAGGGATACCTTGGCCAAAATTGGCACTTGAATATGTCAATTTCACATCATTTAGTGTGTTTTAGTGTTTTTATGCCAAATTGTGCATTTTAGGTGGAAATTGGCCAAAATCTTGATTGGGGGTTATTGGTCGCCAGATTTAGGTGTCTATATTTAACACTTGTGAGCCCTCCAAGGTAAAAAAAATTGGTTAAATTTAGCTTTGTGAACATCCAATCATAGGGTTTCATATCTTTATCATTTAGGGATTGTTTTTTTAAGATCTTATTTCCTTAGGGCTTTTATTGACCCTATATTAGTTATGTATTATCATTAGGTTTCCATTTATTTAGACCATGTCAATTTTATAAATTGTTGATCCATATTCTATTTATATATTATTTATATGCTTATGTTTCTACCCTTTTCTAATGGGTAGATATGAGTTATGTTTAACATTTATTTATATGATGGCATGCACATGGAGGGTTCCTAGAATTTGTATATTATTAGGCTTGATAATATGTTTCTTGTCTAAATATTTATCAATGGTTTTATGTTGTTGTCTTGCATAAATCATATAATTTTAACATATGGTTGAATCAAGATAGGTTTTTATTTAACAAGGATGCTTTATTTTTTAATAACCTTGAAATTGGTAACTTTTACTTAGATCCCTTTATTAATGCATCTTGTGTGGCTCCTTATATGAAGGATCATTATGAGGTAGATGTTATAAAAACCTAGAGGATTAGAGTATGTAATTATTATATCCCTCCTATTTCCTATGAGTTTTAAGGTAAGATTAACCAAAAAACCCTCCACACCTTCCTAAATCTCATAGACTTATAGTGCATGTGGATAAATATTGTGATATTATTGATCGACTTAAAAATACCCAAGCCAAAACTTATATCTTATAATTTCTTAAACTTATAACATTTATATGGATATAAATTATGAGACCTTACATGATAATACTTTACCACATTATAGAAAACCAAATAACTTTATTCTATTGTTAAAACTTTGAAATACAATGAGAATTTCCTCTCTTTTGAAATCATAGGACTTGCCCTTCAAAGTGATTTTGGACCAACATTTACCCTTGTACATTCTAGTTATAATTTATAATGAAGGGATCAAGTGTATGTTTATAGATAATGGTTTGGGATTGAATATTTATAGTGAGACTTTTCTTAATGCATTTGGTCTTGGTTTTCATTCTATTATACCTTCAAATGGTATCATAAAAGTTTTTGATGATCAACCAAGAAAGGATATAGGCATATTTACATTGAATATAACTATTGGAATACAAACTTTAGCTACATAATGTTAAGTGACATCTAACTATGTGAGTTATAACCTTTCACTTGGTGGGATAATATGAATGTGGTCCCATTTACATTACATAGATTCTTGATATTGGTTTATGAGAGATACATATACACTTTTTATATGGATGATGTTACTTCCCAAATTTTAAATATGGTAAAACCCATATGAGAGTCATTTCACATCTCAATACACAACAACCATCTATTGTAGAACATAAATAATACATTCCCATAGATAAATTGATTACATTTGAAATGGGTCAAAGTAGTAAAACCAATGACCATAGTGGCACTCATAAGATATTGTAGATGAACATATGTCCAAGCTTAGATTCAATAGAGATCATATGAATACCTTTAATGTTTGTCAACTATATTTCACCTCTTAAGATCATGGAAGACCTATTCAATAAATTTTACTTATTGATATATCATCTTGTGATGATAAAGGTAAATATCTTATGATGGAAACTTTTTAATATACTAATAAGCTAAATAAACATCTTGTTCTAGATAAAATTGATTTTGAAAAATATAAATTTGGATTGAAATGTATACAAAAATTGGATATAAAGGTTGAGGTTTAGGAAAAAATGAATAAGGTATCAACCGACTAATCATTTTAAGTGATCATCAATTTAAAATAATCATTGGTTGTAGTGAAGACTCTTGAGTAAAATATGTGCCCTTTCAATAAAATTATGGCCCTGTTGACAATCATGGGCATGATATCAAGAATAAATCATTTCATTCTCACTTTTCCAAGTCTAATATAACTCATGAACATGAAGTTTATACTATTATAAATTTACAACTTGTACATCCTAAATTGATTGATAAAATAGGTTCACTTGAGTTTTCAACTCTTGAAAATGTCTCTAATGATGAATCCCTTCAGGATTATTTGGGATCATATATGGATTTAATTTATTTTCATCATAAGGCTAGATTTCATTTTAACTTGATTAATTATGCATATTTTGAGGAATGTGAAGCCTCACTTATTGATGAAAACATTACATTAGATGGTCCTTATTATTTACCTAATACTCCATATGTTGAGGATAAATCTAAATTATTAAATGTAGAAACAGCTAAATTTTATTATGGTGTAAAACAAGATCCTAAGATTGTATGATTGAGTAAATTTATGATTTATCAAAAGGAAAAAAGACATAAATACTACTAAAAATTTTCTAAGGTATTTGTTTGGTCTTATAAGGATATACCTAGCATTGATCCATCCATTATGGTTCATAATCTAATTTATCATCTTGATTCCCAGCTAGTTAATCAAAACATTAGAAAGAGGCATCCTAAATTTTATTCATTTTTTAAATATTAAATCCCTAATTTATTAGATGTTGGTTTCATACAATATATTTATTATTCATTTATAACATTTTCATGGTTATTAAACTAGATGGATGCATTATGATTTGTACAAACTTTAGAGACTTGAACAAATAATTAATAATGGATGACTTCCCATTACCAAATATTAAAATCATATTTGATTCTACCACTAGGTATGATATGTTTTCATTTATGGATAGATTCATCGATTATAATCAATTCAATTTAAATCATAGTGATCAACATACAACTAATTTTACAACTCCTTGTGGTACATTTTTCTATGTGATCATGTTTTTTGGTGTTAAAAATGTTGATTCCAATTATCAAATGGCTATGTCACATATATTCCACTGCTACGTGCATGAAGTTTTAGAAAAATACATTGATTATATCTTAGGAAAATTTAAGAAGTGTGAAAACCATTTTAGAGACTTGAGGAAAATATTTAAGAGGATATGAAATTACAATGTGAAATTAAACTCTAAGACATGTGTGACTTGAGACATCAAGAAAGTTAATGAGATTTATTATTTCTTGACCTGACATTGAGGTTGATCCTAAAAATGTAAAAGATATTGTCGATATCACTTTACCCCTATTGGTATGGTATAGAGATGTTGAGCGAATAGAGTTTAGATAGGCCCTCAAATAAACAAACCTACTTGAAAGATATAAATAATGGTATTGGGGACCCTTACCCTCTATATAGATGGATATATGTCCCCATGGCTCTACCCATATATATAGATTCTATATACAGGCATATATATCCATGGGGCATGAGGGCCTATCTAAACTCCATGGTTACAATCCCCATATCTACCTATAACATGAGGTAATATTTATATACATGTCCTCTTCCCAAAGGAATAAAATAATTGATAATTTTACCATGAAAAATATAAGCCATTAAATATTTTATTGCTTACTTGACTAATAAAACCCAATAATTTTATGATTTTCATGCAAAGATGTTAAGTTTGAATGGGATGGACAATATCAAAAGGATTTTGATGAGATAAAATATATATAGTTAATCCCCAAATTATTATGTCATTAATTTTGTATTGACCTTTATTAATTCACATATATACCACCAAGCATGATGTGGGAAACCTTCTCACACAATACAAAGATGAGCATAGATAACATGTTATGTATTACATTGATTGCACATTGGTTGATTATAAAAATAATTACAACTAAAGGGGAAATATATACCTTACTATTTTGTTTGACACATAAAAATTTATACATTACAGACTTAACACTAGGACTCATGTTACTACCAAGATTGATCCATTAGAGTATATCATGTCTAAGCCTTATTTAGTCAAATGCATAGCTAAGTGGGTCATGTAATGATATGTTCATAGCCACACACCAACGTATAATTATCCTTTGTGCACCTATATATATTGTACACAAATAATCTTGGATTCATTTGTGTGGCATATCTTATGCATGCACACAAGTCTCATGATAATATTATGCAAATCCCTTTGTGACTAGTAGAAAACTTATGCACCACTACATTTTTGTATAGCACATTAATTTTTTCAAAGCATATTTCACTTATAAAAACACTTGAAATATATTATGTGCATTATTTAAAGCCTATTATCACACCACATCTGTGTAGTTATCCAGATGGAACTTCTCAACACTATGGCATGTTAGGAAATCTCTTTGAGTAACTACCTAACTGAGTAGTTCAACCACCACACACTTGGAGGAAATTTAACAATCATAACTAAAGAAGATGAAAAAAACTATAATTGATTAACTTTTTAACCATAATTATTTTTAACTACCTCTTTTGATTTTATGTATAAATATGTAACATAGGCATCCAACCAAAAGTTGGTGCCATACACAATCATAGTGATAGATAACACGTCTTGAATATCTATTCTTTCTCAGATGTATATGAATAAGACCTTCAATATTAAGAAATAAAAGGAAGTGTTTCCCCTTTTGATCAAGTATCCTACACTTCTAGCCTTGTTGTAACATTATACTTCTTTTTAATTATCCTTATTTATTCATATTTGAATAGAAGTTTCATTTCTTACAAATATATTACTTTCAATTACTTGTTGTGAGTTGGTTTAATTTATACAAGTTATAATATTTTACACTCTCTAAATCCATGAAGTTTGACTCTAAGTACCCAAATTTCCCACCATGCATAAAGTCCTAGGCCTCATGGTGAAAATCATTGATATTGGAGTGGTTATTTTCTATGCCTATAAACATATTAGAATAACCAAATAAGGAAGGATTAATAATATTATATCAAATATAATATTTTTGAATCTTATAATAAACCTAATGTAGTCCTAGATGTCCAAAATTTCATTACAAACATGATGGAAGCACAGTACACTAATATTTTTAGACAATTTTCAAGCTAATGATGCAATTCAGATCAATATATTTGAAATAAATCTTATAGTATGATCAATAGTGGTTTATATAGAAAACCCCATTTAAAATTTGAGTCAATATTGACATCTTCTTTTTTAAAGGTAAAATAAACATTGTGGCATTGGATGCCTAGATTCAATAATTCAATTCATATTTATAAGTCAATTAGTTCACCAATGTTGATTAAATCACCCTTACCATATTAAAGATGTCCATTTTTTTTGGTTCACTTATGGGAGACTATATTCACCTAAAAATTACATATTTTTACATGTCCATTACAATTTCTAATGATGATTAGTGATCTCCTAATTTACGCTTAAGTGGGTTCTCTTGAAAATTCTAGTCCTTACCCTCTCCCTGTTTTCACACTTCAACCATTTTTAATCTTTTTTATTTTAATATTTTTACCTTATTTTTTATTGATTCAAAAACCTCACATTAGTGACATAACCACCCTATTAGGTTATAAAACCAACCTATGGGGTTACAAAACTACCCCATGAGTGACGGGTTCATCAAGGCGATTGTGTAAATTTCCATGGCATACCTATTATATAAGGGTGGTTTTGTTTTAAATATAATATGGTTGTTTAATTTAATATGTATTTTTTATCCTCAAGAGTGGTGGTTACTAAACTTCCCCTTAAAATAGGGGTGGTTCCATTACTATTGTTTTATCTTCTAATTTTAGCTTCTGAAACTCATTCCTTGACATGTTTTACATGTTTATTCATTTTATCTCCTTGTGTTCACCTCAAATCAAGCCCAACTCACTCCCTCTTTTATTTTTATTTATTTTTATTTATTCTCAATTTTAACTCCCTATGGAACTTAGTTGAACTCCCTCATGCAAGCTCTATTGCCCTTCTATAAGTAATCCATTTTTGGCTTGATTTTATGTCCAAAACTTTGCATTAGACCTTGGAGTTTTAAATATTTTCATATCCATATAATGATACCATTTTTTTTAATATTTATTTTTTTTAAAACATTTTATTGCACAATCTCAAACAAGGAAGTCATTATTTTCACAACTAGATCTTTGCATTCAATACACTAGCTAGCCATAGTCAGTTGTTATTTTGTTTGGAGTTATCTCTCTTATCTTCCCCTCATTTTTTGTTACTATTATTTTTTCATTATTCCAGTTAGATATTTATTAAAATAATTTTTTGATCAAAGGAGCTATCATGCTGAGGACCACATCACCAATACTAATCTTACTTTTAGTTGATTTACACCTTGATCAGGTTAGGAGTTTTTAGCTTTTATTTATTTATTTTTCTCATTAGAATAGAGTAGATTAGTTTCATTTCTTGTATTATTTTCAATATTTAATTTTAAAAATTCATAATTGATAGGGAAAAAATTCCTCTCTCCTGTCTTTGTACAAAAAAATAGTTAGTTTTTTTTTTGTTTTTGGTAGCCATTAAATAGATTCTTTTAGAACATATAGATTTGATTCCAAATCCTAGATATATATTAGAAAACATATCAAACACTTTCATCTATAATTATTATAAATTTTCAATTTCAATAAAAACTCTTATTCACACACAAACAAACACACTAGCAAGTAGAAAACCCTAGTCAAACCTAGGTAATCAATAGGGATTATTTTGCTCTCGATTCTCTTTGTTTTAGTAAATTAAAAATGTTTTTTTAGATTAATAATTTAAAAAATCATAATTAAAATACTTATTTTATTCATAATAAATCATTCAAACCTAGTGTTCATCCACATAAAAATAACAAAACCCGATCTACTTTGAATTCTCAAAGAGAACTCCTAAATACTTTGTAGTATTATTGCTTAGAATCTAGATTTGATTAGGAATTTACTTGAATATTATAAAACCTTATTTTTAAAAATAGATCCATTCATATACAATCTAAAAATACAAAAATACTTTCATTTAGTTTACACCTAGAAAAGTTAGAAATCAACGTGGCTAGGATTGATTTTGTTTTTAGTATTGGATGCATCCAAAAAATCAAGAAAAGTATAAAAAGAATGACCTCTCTCTCTCTTTGATTTTATTATTTTTTAGTTATATGATTTATGTAATGTTATTTCAACAATAAATTTAGTTTCTTTTTATTTTTAAAACCCTTCTTGAAAGATGTACAAGTACAAAAACAATCAAAAATCAAAACCCTACCAAGATGAGTGCAAGTACCAAAATCATTATTAAAAAAAATCCTTTCCAATATGAGTGCAAAAAAAATCCTTGCTCACACATTACCAAATAACAACCACTTAACTTACAACACATTAAAATTAAGATATATGCTTAACCTATTACCATTCAATCTTTTGATACCATTGGATGACACACACACACATTAAGTCTCTTTATCATTATAATATTAGTCCATTTCCTAGAGTTCCTAATCCCATTCTAGAAAGTGGACCTTAGAATGGTATAGATTCTTTACTTGGGCTTTAGGTATTTTATTTTTCCCATAGTTTGACTCTTATCCTTAGCCAACTTGAAGCCTTAAATGACTAATCTAGGATTACAATCCCTTTATTAAGACCACTCTACATTGTTCCCCACCAAGTAAATAACATTCAAATTTTTGCCTCCCATATCCCCTTTCCTGTGTCCTTATGCCTAACCTCATCATATTTCATTTAGGATACCCATAAACTTCTATTACATCATCTATCTTGGCCAAACCTTGAAAATTTGAGTGCATAGTTTAACATGTGTTTTTTATGTGCATACAAATTGGTGAACCCAACATGTAAGGCATATATTTTTACATATCCCTCTTTTCTCTCTTCTCTCCACTTTTTCTTTTCATTCATATTCTAAGAGTATTATATACTCCCTAAATATGTCTAATCAAGACATTTTTTATAGAACTATAGACTTTGAAAATTATAGGAGTCTTCACCTTGGTCGTAAAGCCTCCCTTCATAGTTGTAATAACAACACTCCCATAGAAAAATTTGAATCCCACAAAATAATACTTCCAACTCATAAAATAAATTAAAGTTAATGATCTATGAGTTACTGGATCTATTGAAAATTGCTAGTAATCACCTTTACCCTAATAACATGTCATTTAATGATGGAAGTGGGACCAACACTCATCTTGTAACCTAACCATCCATTAGCTTAAAAATCCTATATGCCCAAATTACAACAAAATATGATCAATACATTTATAGAATCAACAATTTGGAAGATGAGCTACGTAGATTACAAAAACCTTTACATCTTTTTACCAACAACTAAAACATCACCAACCCACATGAGAAACAAACAATAACTCCTCTAGAGGTCTTTAACCCCAATAAATATATTAGTGGTCATAAAAGCATAGTTTCTATAGCTTCTACACTAGAGGTTACAAAACGACCATTCCTTCTTCCCAAAATGAACTCATCCCAACCTTGGTGGGTCATATTCAATATTTAGAGAGTAGTTAAGCCTCTTTGAATCAAGAGATGGCCATTAACCCATCTAATCAAGGCCCTTCCTCTCATATTCCTACCCTAGTATCAACTTACCAACTATCAATGTATCCATTTAACCTACCTCTTGTCAATCATGCTTAAAACTAATATCTAAAAGCCATCACTCATGGCATCCCCAATCCCCCTACTTATAACATTCCTCTATCCTACCCAATCCTTTATTGTAATCCTATTGGAATTTTTTACACCTATGTTCCTCCCTATAGTAGGTGGAAAACAATCCTCCACCCTTACTCCCTCCAAGTTACGTGCCACCCATGTATTATCCCCCTTCACAAATTAACTATCTATCACCTTATACACCTCTAAGTTACATGCCACCCACATATACTCCTCCCAAAAAAACACCTAGCCCTACTTTGTCTATCACTCTTCCTCTTTACTATCATATGTTGTCTAAATCTACTCAGTCAGGTAACTATTTACTAGCCTATTCTACACCACCCTACCAAGCATCCTATTTTGCTTCTAGCAGATACACAGGTAACCCATATCCAAATCCCCCTTTTAATATTATTCCATCATGCCTTTAATAGAATTCATTGACATGGGGAAATATAATGAGTACTTGAAATAACCCCTCGATCACAATATATGATGAGTTATTATATCACATCCCTTACTTGACATCCCCAATTTTAAGGGAGAAGGAGATCATAATGCACATGTCAAGGCATATTATACTATTGTTCAATAAATTATACCTTGGGATGGGATGGTTGTTAAAATTTTCTCAAAGACCCTTGAAGGAATAACCCTCGATTGGTACTATCACCTCCCTAAGGGTTTTATACATTTTTTTCACCAACTCATGGCCAAGTTATTCAAAGCATTCAATATGAATGAACTCCTAAATACTGGCATACGAGAGTTATTTCACATCAATAAATATCATGATGAATCACCTACCGATTTCATTATTAGATGGTGACAAGTGATATACTCATTTGCTAGTATACCACACATGGAGGAAAGATAACTATGTGATATATACTTTTACTCCTTAAATAAGGACATGAGAGAAGATGTGCAAAAATAACCCTATCAGTCATATGAAGAAGCAATTGAAAGTGCTCTCAGAATTGATCAAGTAGCCATTTACAGTGATTACAAAACATATGGCACTAATGGCAAGATAGTCACCCCAAACCAAAATAATGGAGGATATAAAATATCTAACCAAACAACTCCAGTAATTAAGGTCCTAATATTATCAATGGGAACCATAATTCCACCATAATTCAAAACAAAAGGGTGAATTTAGTTAGTAATAATCCACCTCAACTTGTGAACAATAATAACAATGTCGACAATAATATCATGGGTTTGAAGAATTAAAAACCTCCACTTATCTTTCATGTTTTAAACTTCAATCACCCTCCTCCTCATTACACCCAATGGAAAAACAACAACTAAGGACAATTTCAAAATTAGTTCTGAAACACTAACCTTAATCATAATAAATGCTTATATGATAATAACAACCATCAAGCTTTCGATCATCATGGTCAATATCAAAAGCCTCAAAACTATGATCCTAATGTCTATTATGTTTTTCATATAGTCATTTAAAATGATACTAAATCCTATGGGGAATATAATAAATTCATACAAAAACTCCCTGAGGACCAATGACAAACATTTATAGACATGTTCCTATGGAATGTCAATGTAAACCTTCCAACTCAATCAATTGGTCCCATATCACCTCAGAATATTAACTTAGGCATCTACCAAAACCCATTTCTAGATCATCAACAATATTCCATCTTGAACCATCCATATGGTAATCAAGCTAACCAACCCCCACCAATTGGTAATCATAACATCAAGGCCTCTACCTCT